>CM059270.1:26745269-26750269 GCA_030347295.1 Setipinna tenuifilis | reverse complement strand
GTCTTTCTCACGCTGTATACAGTATGTCCATTCAGCCTCAGTGTAAAATGTGCTGACATCTGTCTGCCCAGCCATTCTCTTCTGTCTGGTACTGGAGGCAGTAGCATCTTCTGACTTTGAGATTAAAAAACAGGCTTTAGACTGACTAGACTGGGCATTCTCTTCTGTCTGGTGCTGGAAATGAGGTGTCAATCCCGGGTTCAGGAAGTAAGAACCCCTGCCACAAATTTGATCCAACCAGCTCTGAATCAGCTGATCGTAATGAGCACTCAAGACAGGTAAATCAGCTACTCAGTGAAGTCACCTGTGTTAGAATGAAAACGTGGCAGGGTTTTTTTATTTTCTGAACCCGGGATTAACACCTCTGTACTGAAGGCAGTATCATCTGATCTAGTAGCAAGTAACCCTAGATTGACTAGACTAGGCCCAGTGTAGACACACATGTGAGTTAAGCATATGAGGCTCTCTTTATAAGCCCTCGGAAATAAACGTTTATGTTTCCCAGTCCCGCTACCCAAGATCCTCTTGATAAAAGTCATCCAGTGATCGGCCACAAATGTGGCACAGCTGGGGTGGCAGGACAAGAGCAGCACTGTAACCACTCCTTTCCTCCTTTTGCAGGCTTTCTGCTGTTACATCCAGCCAACGAGAGAGAGGATGACAAAACGAAAGAGGGGGGTTGAGTAAGGGAAAAGATAAAGAGAGAGTGACAGAAAGAAAGGGTAGCATAAAAGAGGGTAGCAGAAAGAGGGAGAGAGCACAGAAAGTGAGAAAGAGGGATAGAGAGAGAGAGCACAGAAAAAAAGAGATGGGGAGAGAGAGAGCGAGAGCACAGAAAGAGAGAGAGGGCACAGAAAGAGAAAGAGAGAGAGTCAGAGAGAGAGAAAGAGCGAGTGAGAGACAAAGAGAGAGAGCGAGAGAGCACAGAAAGAGGGAAAGAGAAAGAGAGAGACAGAGAGAGAGAGAGAGGAAAGAAAGAGATAGAGAGACAAAGAGGGAGAGAGAGAGGGCAGAGAGGGAGCAATGGCCGTGTTGTCATGACTAGAGAGTCCTCCTGCGAGCCTCCTGTCTGGCCTGTGTGTGTGTGTGTGTGTGTGTGTGTGTGTGTGTGTGTGTGTGTGCATGCCTGTGTGTGTGTGTGTGTGTATAGGTGTATATGTGTGTGCGTGTGCATGTGTCTGTGTGTGCGTGCATGCGTGCGTGCGTGTGTGTGTGTGTGTGTGTGTGTGTGTGTGTGTGTGTGTGTGTGTGTGCCTGTGCTCTGGAAGAGGCCAGCAGAAGCCACTGAGCTCGGCTGCTGTCACGCCTGCTGCTATTGTGTACCATGTGGCACTATCTGTGGCTGACACCATCTAACACACACACACACACACACACACACAAACACACACACACACATACACACACACACACACAAACAAACACCCACGCACACACATACGCACAGACTCACGCACATACACCCACACAGACACACACACATACACAAACACACACACACAGACACAGACACATGGACACGCACACACATATACACCTACACACACACCTACACACACACACACACACACACACACACAGACCGGCCCAGATGCCTCTCGACTATGCTCAGCCGCATCTTTGTGGAGAGTAAACTTTGGTCATGGCAGCGGTAGAGTCTGACCGCGTCTCCGAGGGCCGCTCTGTCCTGCGCTGTGTTGTGAGTGTGTGTGTGTGTGTAAGGGGCACCATACCGCTATTGTTGCCGTCCACGTTTTCCCCTGGAGGTGTTTGTTTACGTGACAGAATGCAGTGGCAGACGAGACGACCACAAGCCACACTAATGGGAAGCTCCGGAATGCTATACTACCCCCCCACACACACCCCATCTTCCCATCTCCCCATCCCACCCCCCCAACCCCATACACAGACACGGGCCTGGAGAGACTGTATCCAGTTCTGGGTTATTGAGTTATGTTGAGGGCTCTCTTCTTCTTGAGCAACATAGCATCGCTCCCCCGAGCACCAGCGTAGCGTTTCCACTCTGTGTGTGTGTGTGTGTGTGTGTGTGCAGTGTGTTATTCCTGAACCTCAGGCTGACATCCTGCTAAAACAATCTGCTGGACACTCACACACACACACACACACACACACACAGCATTTCTGGGGTTCTCCTTGCTGTCACACAAAAACGAGAGAGGGAAAAAAAAATCAGGGTCACACACTCAGGAAACTGTTTCCAGCCAATGACACATCCGCTGAACAATGAGACATTAACAAATATGTTGTGAGACAGGCTGTCCATAAGCTCTCCATTAGGCAGCACACACACACACACACACACACACACACACACACACACACACACACACACACACACACACACACATCGATCTGACTGGTGCTTTCAAGAGGAGCGACATTCGAAGACTGTCATCGGTCTAAATCTTTATTGTATGACCACACTAGGGAGCTTGTTCAGCCCAGCCTGAGGATTAAGACTTATGAGTAAACCTTTCAAAGGCCCTCTTTACTTCAGAAAAAAGTAGCAACTCTAAAATGCACATGGAAAGTCACACACATACACACACACACACACACATGCACACATTCACACACACACACAAACACACACACACACACACACACACACACACACACACACACACACACACACACACATACACTCACGGACCCCCCCTCCCCTACACACACACACACACACACTCTCTCTTTCACACACACACACACACACACACACACTCACACACACACACACACACACAAATGTGATTACTATTTAGCATATGAGTGCAGCAATGCCAGACTGCATCAATAGAAACACTGTTAGAGGTATAATGAGAGTCAATTAATCAATTAGCCCTCTTGCACAGCTTAATCCATCTGCCAACCCGCAGCCAATGGCATTTATTATTGCAGACAGATACCGGCGGCCATCTTTGGAGGGGCACTGAAGCGTCTCCAAAAGATTACCAGACAGAAATACTCGTTTCTGTGGGCTCGTCTCCTGCTCTTTGATACATCATGGCAGGCGTACAAGAGAGAGAGAGAGAGAGAGGCGGCCATGCTTCCAGAACCGTCCGGGGGAGGGAGGGGGGAAGGAGGGAGGGAGGGGGGGTGTGCATCTAAAAAAAGGTTGCAGGTTTCTGTTCTGGATACGTGGCCAACGTGGACGGGGCGACTCACTCTACTGAGACGCCACAACCAAACCAAAGCCACACACACACACACACACATCTCCACACAGCGGAGCGGCCTGGAGAGGGAAAAAAAAAAGGCCGGCATCAAAAAAAAAACAGCATTTAACTCGAACAACATGGGCCAAACGCTCGGATGTCATTCTTGTCATTAAGGGGAAAACGAGACCTCGAGCGAGCAAGCGAGCGAGTGACAGAGGGACCTTGTTGTCCTCTTAACCAATCCTGGCTTGGCGCTTTGGCACTAATCTATCTTTAGTGCCCCGAGGAGAAAAAAAAAAAAAAAAAAAAAGCTGGCTAAATCATTTGTGGTTGGCGCTAACACCCCTGATGACTCCTTTAGTCTGCGGAGAACAACAGCGAAATCGGCTCCAGCCATGTTTTACACAAAAAAGACTTTTGGAGGTTTAATTGCGAACATCAGTGTGAGTGTCTCGCTGGTCCATAAGTCAAGCGACTACTTGAAGAAGGACACGTAAAATAAATCACCCAGAGAATGCACAAAGGGAGAAAACAGCGTCTGAGATAAATTCAGGGGGTGACAAGGAGTCATAAGCATCTCAGGGCAGCATGAAACCGCCTTTAGCCTCCAGACAAAAGCTTCAAAAGCTCTTTTTTTTCTGTCTCATCTAGCCTACCCATCCACTTGCTCTCCCTTGCCCCCTCTCTTTGCTCTCTCTCTCTCTCTCTCTCTGCCATCTCTCTCTGTGCTCTTTCGCTCCTCTTGTTGGATAGGGGCGTATGCAAAGACACCCCTAATTACCACATGCTCCTAATTGCAGATCCTCTCATAGTTGTTCAGGAATCCACTCCACTCCTCCCCACTTCACCAAACATGCTCTTCCTCTCTGTCTCTCTCTCCCTCTCTCTCTCACTCCCTCTCTCTCTGTCTCCCTCCCTCCTTCTCTCTCTCCCTCTCTCTCTCCCTCTCTCTCCCTTTCTCTCTCTGTCCCTTCCTCCCTCTTTTTCCCTTCCTCTCTCTCTCTGTCTCCCTCCCTCCCTTTCCCTCTCTCTTTCTCTCTTTCCCTCTCTCTACCTCCCCCTCCTTCTCTCCCCCTCCCTCTCTCTCCCATCCTCTCTGTCTACCTCTCTCCCTCTCTCTCTCTCTCTCTCTCTCTCTCTCTCTCTCTCTCCCCCTCCCTCTGCCCCCGTGAGCCTTGAGGGGGGAGTTGATCTAATAGCCCCCCCTTGTCCACAGGCCTCTCCCCAGAGCAGACAGTGCTGTTGAGCAGGCCCTCAGCCTCAGCCCCCCATGCCAGGAGTGAGGAGTGGGGCTTTTTTTCCCCTCTGCTTTTCTATTGGGCCCCCCCCCCCTGCTTTTCTTATGGGCCCCCCCCCTCTCTCTCTCTTCTATAGCGCTGTCAAAAATGTGTCTGTCTGAATTAGCTGGTGTTGAGAGCAGGAGAGCACACAGAGCAGCAGGCCTCCTCACACACACACACACACACACACACACACACACACACACACGTGTGTACTGTACACAGTGATGACAGAAACACTTGGATGCTGCCTTGCCAGTTTTCAATAGTACGTCTTACTGCTCACACTGACAAAGATAAACACACTGACGCACAAACATATGTTCACACACACACACACACACACACACAAGCACAAACACACGCACATTCCTAAACATAGACAAAATCCACAGACACGTTTTTGTGTTTACATGTACAGACATGAGTACACACACACACAGAAAGACAGACAGACAGACAGACGACAGACAGACACATGCGGGCCCACGCGGCGTGCACACACACACACACACACACACACTCACACACACACACAGAC
>CM059270.1:26730269-26737769 GCA_030347295.1 Setipinna tenuifilis | reverse complement strand
CGTGTGGGTGACGTTTGAATACAGAGGGTTCATATCAGTGGATTTATCAGTTTTGACTCAAAAACTGATTCATAGTTTTATCACCTTTTATCTCACTGTAATCTTAGCAAACGTACATATCTGAATAGGCTATTAAAGGCTCCTCTAGAGAGACCAATGTCATCACAGATTCTTTTTTAAACAATACCTGATTGCTGTTTAGATTAGACAATGAAAGATAAAACCTCCCAACGATTGGCTGCTATCTGATGATCCAATACCGGGACATTACTTATTTATGTATGTATTTATTATTTTCCAATATGGTTCAACATCAGTCCGCTAGGTGGCGGTGTTTTCCATACTTCACAGGGCTGAAAAATTCCAGGCAATAAAGAAAGAATGTGTAGGCTCGTACAATTGAGCAGGGAATTGAAGTAGGCTGCGTATGTAAATAAACTCTCTTTCCACATAATGAGCAAATCAGTCAATGACTCAGAGAACTCCTGGTTAATACCTTGGCAGGCTTGTATTGCATAATTAGATATACAAACCATTCACGTGAAAGTATTAATTTTTAATGGAGAGGCCTACATTTCTCTAGGGGTCCCAAGAAGGCATTTGTCAATGATTTAGATGCGTGCCATGGGTCCCTTCACGCCTCAGCTAAGACTGAATCTCAACTCGAATCAAATAAGATCGAGGGCACTGTGTGAGTGAGATGAAGATAAAATACTGAGCACTGTGTCTAAATTTACTCAGATCACTGATGGCTTTGTCAAGGTATACTTTGTGTCTGATGCTTATGTCCTATATACAATTTGCCCAACTGGACTGAATTACATGGTTGAGCTATAACAGGGGTTGTCAAACTGGGGTACAAGTAGACCTGGGGGGTACTTGGATAAATTCAAGGAGGTACAAAATAAATCTATGAATGGGTTCTTAGCTCCCATAAGTGTAAAGGTACAGACAATGGGAAAAGATTTAAACATTTAAACTACTAATTGCAAACCCACCAGACTCTACCATAGGTACCACCACATAATATATGTGCACATTTTCCTTATGCAGCAATAATTATGCAGAAATATGAATTGTTCCGGGCGATACTCAGTAGAACATAGAGTAGCCTGTCTTAAGGGCCTCTTAGAAGCAAGTTAAACTTTTGGGAAGTGCTGAGCTGCGAGATAACAGCCTATATATTCAGCCTATCAGTAATGGCCGATCAGAGTAAGGCCCTCTTAAAATCCCACCTCCTCGGTAGTAAACATTTCTTCACAACCAGTCAAGTTGTTAGTGAGAATTGCCAGTATGTGTTATTGTTGGAAGCCAACCTTTCCTTGAGGACTGCCGAGAGCAGTGTGTGAGTGTAAAACATCAGGCACTGCTCTTGCTAACGATTGTTAGCACAGCAGGCGTTGCAAGTCCTCAGTAGAGATCAGTAGGCCTACTGCACAGTTATTAGTGTACTTGCTGTAGGAGTTGATTTAGTTTAGTGTCCTAACACTAGCCACACATGTTAACAGGGCCGCCACCAGAAAAAAAAATTACAACTATTCTAAGGGCGCACCACTTCAGGTCCCTTTAAATATCTATCTATAAATGCAAGGAAACATCTGTCTGTCACCCTGTCTGTTCCATGCACATCTCTCAAACCATTCGTTTGATGGGTGTCTTGCTAATGGCAAGAGTGAGTGCAGTGGCAGGTTTCATGTTGTTAGGACAAATAATGTCAAATATATCACATAGTGAAACAAGCTTCAATTACTTTTTGTCTATGTGTCACTCCGGGGACCATAGCCACTACCCCCTCTCACACAACACATTGCTCCATCAAAGGCCTCTGCAGTATGAACAATGGGAGGGTGTCCAACATTGCGCATATGCTTTCATTGGACCCCAAAATTGGCCCAGCCTCCCCATTCATTAAGATAAACACACACCACCACGCTGTAATAACTTGTGGTTTGATGTTTGGCTAAGAGTGATGATTACGCTACCGCTGAATAATTTGATCACTAATTACTGCTGTGATTTTTGCTGATTTTTCAAACTCTTGTTTTTTGCTGATGTTTTGTGCTTAACCACCAAAACCAGTCAGGGGAAAATCACCCCTTTCATTAAAGCTGTGTTCTTCCAGAGGTCTGGTGATCCTCTGTCTTCCGATGGGACCTGACAAGTGAAAAATAACAAGACAAGTGGCTAACCAGACTAGGAAGTCCTATGGACTGAGCAAGAGAGTGTCACACACACACACACACACACACACACACACACACACACACACACACACACACACACACACACACACACAGGCACACACACACACACACACACACACACACACACACACACACACACACAGAGGGAGAGAGAGAGGCACACACACACACACTCACACAGTGGGCTACAGAAAGATCAGGGTGCATGGCCATAAGTGTGTGACTGAGCAATGAGTAATGGATGGTGGAAATGTCACCTTTCAAGCAGAGAGTGTGTTTGGCGTGTGTGTGTCAGTGAGTGTGTTTGGCGTGTGTGTGTCAGTGAGTGTGTTTGGCGTGTGTGTGTCAGTGAGCGCTCTGGAGGCAGAGGCAGCCCCTCAGGATGATGGGGACTGATGCGTCTCAGTGATGTATCACTTACAGCCTTTGACTGCCATGCTCGTCTGCTGTCACACTGCAACACAATGCACACCACTGTTTGTTTACTCAAATACATATGCAGGCACACCCGCACGCACACACACACACACACACACACACACATTCTCACACACCATAAGCACAGAGAACTTCACACATACACATGTTTGTTTACTCAAATACATATGCACACACACACACAGACACACACACTCACATTCTCACACACCATAAGCACAGAGCCCTTCACAGACACACACATGTACAAACACATCTTAACTACAAATACTAACTCACACTTTATTCCTTTATTTCTGTGAACAATTCAAAATGAATTCCAAAGAGTTCATAGCATCTTCTGGGTACACATAGCACCTTCTTTTTCAAGTGTAACAACTTCTGGTTATAGACGATATTAAGCAGTGCTTAGCTAGATGTTTTGCATTCGCATTTGAAAAACCAACCATCCTAAGCCCCTTAGTAACCAGCTTGTGCACACGGTCCACGCTGCCAAATATATGAGCGCAAAATACACACACACACACACACACATACAGACATGCACACACACATAGTTCAACTATGATGCCACTTACTGTATGTACACACACACACACGTGCACACACACACAGTTGAACTATGAAGCTTTCATGTAAACACACCGACACACACACACACACACACACACACACACACACACACACACACACACACACACACAGATCACATACAAACAATGTCCGATTATGTACAACAATGTGAATATTTACATGGTGCGGCAATGGTTCCCACCTGGAGACTGCATGAGCCCGTCCACAGGAGCACCTCCTCCATAACACACAGCCATTCAAGCCATTCAACACACACACACACACACACACACACACACACACACACACGCAGGAGCGTCTCCTCATGCACAGCCATTCAAGCCCCAGCCCTCAACGCACACACACACACACACACACACACACACACACACGCAGGAGCGTCTCCTCATGCACAGCCATTCCATTCAAGCCCCAGCCCTCAACGCACACACACACACACACACACACACAGAGGAACGTCTCCTCCATAACACACAGCCACTCAAGCCCCAGCCCTCAATGCCATGACGTCACCCCCTCCTGCCACCATGCCACTGTGGAGTATCAGGTGCAGGTGGAGTGAGTCTAGTCTGCTTGTCTGTCTCGTGTGTGTTCATTTGCACAAGTAGACGCAGCTGGCTGACTCCGTCCTCAAGAGCGTGTTACCGTCAGAAGAGTTGGGCGCCTTCTCTTTCTCCTTCTCCTCCTCCTCCTCCTCTTCCTCCTCCTCCCCCTCCTCCTTCTCCTCCTCCTCCTTCTTCTCCTCCTGTCTCCTCCTCCTCCTTCTTCTTCTCCTCCTGTCTCCTCCTCTTCTTCTCCTCCTCCTCCCTCTCCGTCTCCGCCCGCCTGTCCTGTCCTGTCCCCTGGAGCTCCTTCTCGGCAGAGGAGGCGCAGAGCAGCGCGGCACTGTGTAAATTATAAATACTCCCCTAATTAAGGCACAGAGAGGCGCGGAGAGGCGCAGAGAGGAGCGACTTGGCTTGACGCGGCTTGGCGCGCTAATTGCCTGTTGAGGTGGCCAGGGGAGAGGGTGCCTGGAGAGGGTGTCTGTCCCCCCCTTAACGAGTCAAGTCATCTTCATGAGTCATGCTCCAAGTGCTCTAGGGTGCAAAGAGGGGGACCAGGTGCCAGGTGTGGTGCCATACACACACACATACGCACGCACACACACATGCACGCACACACACACACAACCACACACACACACACACACACACATACACACACACACACACACACACACTCTCTCTCTCTTTCTCTGTCCCTAACACACACACACATACACACAGGCATACTCTCTCTCTCTCACACACACACACACAAACATGCGCTTCCTAACGCACACACACACAAGCATTAGCTCCCTAACACACACACACAAACACACACACATACACACACATACACACACACACACTGACACATGCTTGTAAATTTTACATACACAATACAGGATATGCCAGCACACACATGCCTGCATGCACACACACACACACACACACACACAAACACACACATTTGCAGGATCATGACTTTTGGGGCTGTGCCACCTGTTTCTCCTGGCTCCCACACAGCAGATGCTCCTCACATCCCCACTGCACCCTCACAGGCACTGGGGAAGAGCTAGTGGAGAAGGGTGGAGGAGAGGAGAGGAGAGGAGAGGAGATGAGAGAACAGGAGAGAGGTAAGGAGAGGAGAGGAGAGGTAAAGAGAGGTGAGAAGAGGAGAGGAGATGAGAGGAGAGAGGAGAAGGAAAGAGGGGAGAAGAGTGGAGAGGTAAGGAGAAGAGAGGAGAGGTGACAAGAGGACAGGTGAGGAGAGGAGAGGACATTATAGGAGATGAAAGGAGAGAGGAGAGGAGAGCAGAAGAGAAAAGGGGAGAAGAGAGGAGAGGTGAGGAGAGGAGGCAATAGGGGAGGGGAGGAGAGGAAAGAGGAGAGGAGAGGGGAGGAGACAAGAGCAGACGAGAGAAGAAGGGAGGAGAGGAGAAGAGGGTAGAGGAGAGGACACAAGAGGCAGAATGACAGACAAGCAGAGGGCCCGGTGGCCTTGACCACTGCTCTGTGACAAGCAGGAGATTAGAAAGGGAAAGAAAAGAAGAGAGGAGAGGAGAGTAGAGGAAAAGAAAAGAGATAAGAATAGAGGAGGAGAAGAGAGGCTGAATGACAGGCAAGCAGAGGGCCCGGTGGCCCTGACCACTCCTCTGTGACACGCAGGAGATTAGAAAGGGAGGAGAGAAAGGAACTGAGAGAAAGAGGGGAAGAGAAAGAAAAAAGAGAGACAGACAGGTAGAGATGGAGAAAGGCAAAGAGAAGCATAAAAGCTGGTTATGATTGCAAAAGTGAAAAGAAAAGGCCAAGACCTCAGTCAGTGTCTGCATACACACACACACACACACACGCACGCACGCACACTCACTCACACACACACACACACACACACACACACACACACACACACACTCACACAAACTCACACACACCCCAAAATTGCCAGTCAATACAGAGTGATGTGATAAGGACGATGAGGAGACACACAATGTTGTTGTTTATTTGTTTGTTTGTGGGTGAGTGAGTTTGTTTTGAAAGGCTGGGAAAAGAAAGAGCCTACAATGAAAAAGAAAGACCAAATGTATCCAAACTTATCTGAGAATATGACCATATGTCACGGTGTTCCTTTGGGGTTTTTTGGCAGTGCTGTATCTTTCCTTTGTTTTCCCCTAATCACATTATTAGTTTGAATTATTCTCCCTACACCCTGCACTGCCACGATAACCTCCTTCACCTGTGTCTCCTTGTCTTGTTAATCTGTCCCAGCTCCCTGCCTAGTTTCCTTGTTACTTGTTAATCTGTCCTAAGTTAGTTCACCTGTCTGCCTCGTCTCCTTGTCCCTCTGATTAGTCCCAGCACCTGCACTCCCTCGTTTACCCTCGTTAACTCCTTAGTTTGTGCACTATTTAAACCCTGGTTTTTCAGTCTGTCCTTGTCGGTTCGTTTGCCACTCACGGTATGTTTTCACGGCATTCTGTCTCCTGACCCTGTCTTGTCTTGTTTTCTGTTCTTCCGCCGGTTTTGAGTTTCTAGTCCAGTCCCAGTGTTTCCCCAGTATCGTGTCTTGCTTTGTTCTATGGATTCTGTCGTGCTTGTGTCTTGTGCCTTGTCCTGTTTTGTCAGTCTGGTCTCCAGTGTGTTCCGTCCCCCTGTTTGGACTGCTTGCATGGCTACGACTCGGACTGTCCCTGACTACGCTGCAAGCTCCAGCCCTCGCCTACCGATCCGGCTCACCGGTGACGACTCGTCTGCCAGTGGCTCAGGTGGTAGAGCGGCGGACTACCACCCCTGGGGTTGCGGGTTCAATCCCCGCTCAGCCCAGTGTCACGAGTCCTGCCTGCCTGCCCAGTTTTGTTTCCTGTCTCTGTTCCGTGTTCCGGTCTGCCCTGATCCTGACCTGGCGGCCGACACCGGCCGCTCCTGTTCCAGTCCTGTCCACCCTGATGCTGTTCCTGTCTGCCCAGCCCTGATCCTGACCTGGCGGCCGACACCGGCCGCTTCTGGCCCAGTCCTGTCTGCCCTGCACCCTGACTGTGTTCCTGTCCCCAGCTCTGTCTCCTGTTACCCTGTTTGTGTTCCTGTGTACCCAGCTCGGTGCCTCCAGCCCTCGCCTACCGATCCGGCTCACCGGTGACGACTCATCTGCCAGTGGCTCAGGTGGTAGAGAGGCAGACTACCACCCCTGGAGTTGCGGGTTCAATCCCCGCTAGGTCCAGCACCACCGAGTCCTGCCTGCCCGTCCCCTGTCTCTGTTCCGTGCCCCTGTCTGTTCCCAGACCCTGTGGCTGCAGCATCTGTTCCTGACCCTGTGGCTGCAGCATCTGTTCCTGACCCTGTGGCTGCAGCATCTGTTCCTGACCCTGTGGCTGCAGCATCTGTTCCTGACCCTGTGGCTGCAGCATCTGTTCCTGACCCTGTGGCTGCAGCATCTGTTCCTGACCCTGTGGCTGCAGCATCTGTTCCTGACCCTGTGGCGGCCGCTTCTGTTCCTGACCCGGCGGCCGCTTCTGTTCCAGTCCTGTCTGCCCAGCACCCTGACTCTGTTCCTGTCCGCCCTGACTCTGTTCCACTCTGCCCCTGTGTGCCCTGTCCAGTGTCTGTCTACGTGTTTATTGTTAATAAATGGCCTCTGGGGCTACGTTAATGCAATTGGGTCCTCTCCTGTTCTGTCTGTTTTCCTGGTTCCTGAATCCGTTCCCGTGACACCATAGGCTGCTGTGTGTGTGTGTGTGTGT
>CM059270.1:26723889-26730169 GCA_030347295.1 Setipinna tenuifilis | reverse complement strand
GAGCTAGTATCATAATGTAACACCTGCCACCATCTCTCTCTCTCTCTCTCTCACTCTCTCTCTCTCCATCTCTCTCTCTCTCTCTCTCTCCCTTTTCCCCCCACAGGCACTCTCATACCCGATCCATCATATCACACCCCATCTCCTTTATTCTCTCCCTCTCTCTCTCTTTCTCCCTTTCACTTCTCATCTCTCTCTCTCTCTCTCTCTCTCTCTCATCTCTCTCTCTCTCTCTCATCTCTCTCTTTCTCCCTTTCACTTCTCATCTCTCTCTCTCTCCCTTTCACTTCTCATCTCTCTCTCTCTCTCTCTCTCTCCGGTCTTTCATGCGATGCCATGCTGCTATCTGACCTGCTATCATAGTCCTGTTCTCTACTTCCTGTGTGGTGGTGTATTGGGTGCGCATTTATTGTTTGTTTTTGTTGCTGTTGTATTGCCTATGTTCATCTTGCAATCAAATCAAATCTCTTTCCCTCTCTCTCTTTTTCCCTCTCTCTTTCCCTGTCTCACTTTTTCTCTCTCTCTCTCCTTCCCTCTAGCGAGGTGAAGGCCAGGGTGAGCTGTATGAGTGGTTGAAGATGCTATGGATTGAGGGGGTTCAACAGTGCTATAAGGATCATCAGTGACTCCTAAGCCTCCTCTCCTCCTCCTCTACACTGTGCACCAGAGATCCTTCCCTTAGACACCCCTCCTGTGCAGCAAAACCTTGTGTGTGTGTGTGTGTGTGTGTGTGTGTGTGCATGTGTGCGTGTGCCTGTGTATGTGTGTGTGTTTGTATGTGTGTGTGTGTGTGTGTGTGTATTTGTGTGTGTGTGTGAAGGTGTGTATGATATCAGAGTCACCACTGATGATCAGTGACACTGAAGGTGTAAGGCGGGAGGGGGGGCTGTAGAAACCCCACCGTGGCCCTCTCATGGAACAGAATCTCCCAGGGAATGCTGGGAATGCTTAGAATGTTTAATCAGAGTCACATGCCTTTTCTTCACGCTTGCCCGTGACACGGTCAACACTCCCGCACAGGTAGCCCACGGTGGCAGGAAGCCTGCTCACGCTGCCAAGGGTAGCTACATTAGCGCTGTTGGCCCCGCTGAGCGCCATAATAAAAGTCAGTGAATTTAAATTAAAATAACCATATGGCTATTTGACAGCGCAGTGGGAGTGCTCTCACACTGTTCTCTCTCCCCCTCCCCCCACATTTTCCCCACACTATGCTATGCTATGCTATGCAGTGCTTTGCAACGTTATGCTATGCTATGTAATATTATGCTATGCTAGGTTATGCTATGCTATGTAAAGTAATGTTATGCTATGCTACGCTATGTAATGTTATGCTATGCTATACTATGCTATGTAATGTTATGATATGATATTATATGCTGTGCTGTGCTGTGCTATGTGTCAGGCAATAGACGTGGATGGGTGGACTTGGGAATAACAACAGCATGAGTTAGTTTCCTTCCCCTCAAGCCTCCCTGGCACAGGCTCCTGCCCGCCATGAGTGGACACACACACACACATACACACACACACACATACAAACACACACACACACACACACACACACACACACACACACACATACACGCACACACACATGAACACATACACCCACACACACACACACAGACACACGCACACACACATATACACAGACACACGAGTGTTTAATTTTTCACAGGCTTGTGGCAGTTTTACGATTTCTGGCTAGATTTACATATACAAAGGAGAGGACCACTTGCATCAATCATTTCCTGTATTCGGCAGGCAGGGGTACTAGGAACAAATCCTGCCAAATCATCAGCTTTTTTTTTTTAGCTTTTGTTCCTTTTCAAAATAAATGCACGCTTTCTGGTCTGCCACTTTTAAAGTGCAAAGGCAAAAAAATGCCCTTCTCGAGGAAAGGAAAGGACAACACGGTGAAATCACTGCAAAAGCATAACCACACCATCAGTCAGCCAGCCCATGAAGTACAGTATGCCCGCATGAACATGCTGTGAGCGAATAGGGCCCTGGCAGGCTTACAGTACGTCCATCCTTTATGGGATGGGCAGCTGGGGCCTAATGGCTAAGGAGCTGGGCCTGGTTCAAGTCCTCCACCAGTAGGACACACGTGGGTGGGTGAGTGAGTGACCAGCGCCCCCACACACACACACACACACACACACACACACCCTTATCCATGACTGAGGGGCCCTGCAAGGCACCCTGGGAAAGAGTGTCAGTCAGCTACTGTGGATGTAATGTAATTGTAACAATATTCATGTTTGGCTACTGTCTGCTGAAACCGATTAGCACGCTTTAGTGATCCCCACACACACACAGGCCTGGTCTTTCTCACGCTGTATACAGTACAGTATGTCCATTCAGCCTCAGTGTACAATGTGCTGACATCTGTCTGCCCAGCCATTCAGTTCTGTCTGGTTCTGGAGGCAGTAGCATCCTCCGACTCTGAGATTAAAAAACGAGGCTTTAGATTGACTAGACTGGGCACAGTGTAGACACACATGTGAGTTAATCAGGTGTCAGTCCTGGGTTTAGGAGGTAAAAACCCTGCCACAAATTTGATCCAACCAGCTCTGAATCAGCTGATCGTAATGAGCACTCATGACAGCTAAATCAGCTAATCAGTGAAGTCACCTGTGTTAGAAGGAAAACTTGGCAGGGTTTTTTAATTTTCTGAACTCGAGATTAACACCTCTGTACTGGAGGCAGTAGCATCTTCCAGCTAACCCTAGATTGACTTAGAGTGGGCCCAGTGTAGACACACATGTGAGTGAAGCATATGAGGCTCTCTTCATAAGCCCTCGGAAATAAACGTTTATGTTTCCCAGTCCCGCTACCCAAGATCCTCTTGATAAAAGTCATCCAGTGATCGGCCACAAATGTGGCACAGCTGGGGTGGCAGGACAAGAGCAGCACTGTAATGACTCCTTTCCTCCTCTTGCAGGCTTTCTGCTATTGCACCCAGCGAACAAGAGAAGGGATGAAAAAAGAAAGAAGGGCGTAGGGGTGGTAAGAGAAAAGATGAAGAGAGTGTGACAGAAAGAAAGGTTAGCATGAAAGAGAGAGTGACAGAGAGCAAGAGAGAGCACAGAAAAAAAGAGATGGGGAGAGAGAGAGCGAGAGCACAGAAAGAGAGAGGGCACAGAAAGAGAAAGAGAGAAAGAGAGAAAGATAGAGAGGGAGGGAGAGACAGAGAGCAAAGAAACAGAGCAGTGGCCGTGTTGTCATGACTAGAGAGTCCTCCTGCGAGCCTCCTGTCTAGCCTATGCGTGGGTGTGTGTGTGTGTGTGTGTGTGTGTGTGTGTGTGTGCCTGTGCTCTGGAAGAGGCCAGCAGAAGCCACTGAGCTCGGCTGCTGTCACGCCTGCTGCTATTGTGTACCATGTGGCACTATCTGTGGCTGACACCATCTAACACACACACAAACACACACACACACACACACACACACACACACACACATACACACACACACACACAAACAAACACACACACACAAACATACGCACAGACTCACGCACATACACCCACACAGACACACACACATACACAAACACACACACACAGACACAGACACATGGACACGCACACACATATACACCTACATACACACCTACACACACACACACACACACACAGACCGCCCCAGATGCCTCTCGACTATGCTCAGCCGCATCTTTGTGGAGAGTAAACTTTGGTCATGGCAGCGGTAGAGTCTGACCGCGTCTCCGAGGGCCGCTCTGTCCTGGGCTGTGTTGTGTGTGTTGTGTGTGTGTGTGTGTAAGGGGCACCATACCGCTATTGTTGCCGTCCACGTTTTCCCCTGGAGGTGTTTGTTTACGTGACAGAATGCAGTGGCAGACGAGACGACCACAAGCCACACTAATGGGAAGCTCCGGAATGCTATACTACCCCCCCACACACACCCCATCTTCCCATCTCCCCATCCCACCCCCCCAACCCCATACACAGACACGGGCCTGGAGAGACTGTATCCAGTTCTGGGTTATTGAGTTATGTTGAGGGCTCTCTTCTTCTTGAGCAACATAGCATCGCTCCCCCGAGCACCAGCGTAGCGTTTCCACTCTGTGTGTGTGTGTGTGTGTGTGTGTGTGTGTGCAGTGTGTTATTCCTGAACCTCAGGCTGACATCCTGCTAAAACAATCTGCTGGACACACACACATACACACACACACACACATACACACACACCGCATTTCTGGGGTTCTCCTTGCTGTCACACAAAAACGAGAGAGGGAAAAAAAAATCAGGGTCACACACTCAGGAAACTGTTTCCAGCCAATGACACATCCGCTGAACAATGAGACATTAACAAATATGTTGTGAGACAGGCTGTCCATAAGCTCTCCATTAGGCAGCACACACACACACACACACACACACACACACACACACACACGCACACACACACACACACACACACACCGATCTGACTGGTGCTTTCAAGAGGAACGACATTTGAAGACTGTCATCGGTCTAAATCTTTATTGTATGACCACACTAGGGAGCTTGTTCAGCAGAGCCTGTGGATTAAGACTTATGAGTAAACCTTTCAAAGGCCCTCTTTTGCTTCAGAAAAAAAGTAGCAACTCTAAATGCACATGGAAAGTCACACACACACATACACACACACACACACACACACACATACACACAGACCCCCCTCCACACACACACACACACACACACACACACAGACCCCCCTCCACACACACGCGCGCACACACACACACACACACACACACACACACACACACACACTTACAGACCCCCTCCCAAACACACACACACTCACACATACTCACTCACACACTCACAGACACACACACAAATGTGATTACTATTTAGCATATGAGTGCAGCAATGCCAGACTGCATCAATAGAAACACTGTTAGAGGTATAATGAGAGTCAATTAATCAATTAGCCCTCTTGCACAGCTTAATCCATCTGCCAACCCGCAGCCAATGGCATTTATTATTGCAGACAGATACCGGCGGCCATGTTTGGAGGGGCACTGAAGCGTCTCCAAAAGATTACGAGACAGAAATACTCGTTTCTGTTTCTGTGGGCTCGTCTCCTGCTCTTTGATACATCATGGCAGGCGTACAAGAGAGAGAGAGAGAGAGGCGGCCATGCTTCCAGAACCGTCCGGGGGAGGGAGGGAGGGGGGGGGGTGCATCTAAAAAAAGGTCGCAGGTTTCTGTTCTGGATACGTGGCCAACGTGGACGGGGCGAGTCACTCTACTGAGACGCCACAACCAAACTGGCATAAAAAGCCACACACACACACACACACACATACACACACACATCTCCACACAGTGGAGCGGCCTGGAGAGGGAAAAAAAAGGCCGGCATCAAAAAAAAAACAGCATTTAACTCGAACAACATGGGCCAAACGCTCGGATGTCATTCTTGTCATTAAGGGAAAACGAGACCTCGAGCGAGCAAGCGAGTGACAGAGGGACCTTGTTGTCCTCTTAACCAATCCTGGCTTGGCGCTTTGGCACTAATCTATCTTTAGTGCCCCGAGGAAAAAAAAAAAAAAAAAAAAAAGCTGGCTAAATCATTTGTGGTTGGCGCTAACACCCCTGATGACTCCTTTAGTCTGCGGAGAACAACAGCAAAATCGGCTCCAGCCATGTTTTACACAAAAAGACTTTTGGAGGTTTAATTGCGAACATCAGTGTGAGCGTCTCGCGGTCCATAAGTCAAGCGACTACTTGAAGAAGGACACGTAAAATAAATCACCCAGAGAATGCACAAAGGGAGAAAACAGCGTCTGAGATAAATTCAGGGGGTGACAAGGAGTCATAAGCATCTCAGGGCAGCATGAAACCTCCTTCAGCCTCCAGACAAAAGCTTCAAAAGCTCTTTTTTTTCTGTCTCATCTAGCCTACCCATCCACTTGCTCTCCCTCGCCCCCTCTCTTTGCTCTCTCTCTCTCTTTCCCTCTCTCTCTCTCTCTCTCTGTGCTCTTTTGCTCCTCTTGTTCAAAAGGGGCGTATGCAAAGACACCCCTAATTACCACATGCTCCTAATTGCAGATCCTCTCATAGTTGTTCAGGAATCCACTCCACTCCTCCCCACTTCACCAAACATGCTCTTCCTCTCTCTCTCTCCTCTTCTCTCTCTCCCTCCCTCTCTCTCTTTCTTGCTGCCTCTCTCTCTCTCTTCCTCCCTCCCTCTTATTCTCCCTCCCTCCCTCTCTCTCTCTCTCTCTGTCTGTCTCCCTCCCTCCCTCTCTCTCACTCTT
>CM059270.1:26711389-26716389 GCA_030347295.1 Setipinna tenuifilis | reverse complement strand
CAGAGACAAACACACACAGATTATTGACGCCTTGTTATAGCAACGTCTGTCGTCTCTCCAGAAAATCTATTTTAACAAGCAAAGGGAAGTACCTCATTAGCCTGCGTGTTCTACAATATCATCTAGTGACTTTCAGTTTTAAATCTTGTTTTGTTAAATATTGTAATAATTCCTGCCTTAGTAATAAAAATAGTGGAGAGGCAATAAATTAAGGCATTTTAATAATTCAACATTGTTTGTGCTCAGCCATTTTTACTGTCATTCCGGTCTCCCAATAAACTTGTTGACATAGTAAATATTTCATGTCAGTTGGTGTCTCAAGGGGAATTGCACCAATCGTGGCTGTCTAACTCTTTAAATATAGGCCGTGCAATTAATAACACTTTAGATGTGTGTCTGACCTTCCTATTACTCAACTATATATACATACATTTGGAGTAGCCAAGCAAAGTCCTATTAATTTAACAATATTTCAAAGTTATGATTCCCTAACTGACGCGTGCTACTTACAGCGACCTAGTAGATGACCCATAAATTGATTTTTCCCAGACAATGACGTAATGTGCCTACATTCCTCAGTTTTCAAGTTTACCAGAAGATGGCGCCACACACCATGATATTCCATAGGCGTGTGGGTGACGTTTGAATACAGAGGGTTCATATCAGTGGATTTATCAGTTTTGACTCAAAAACTGATTCATAGTTTTATCACCTTTTATCTCACTGTAATCTTAGCAAACGTACACATCATGCAGAACACCCGAATAGGCGAGTAAAAGCTTCTCTAGAGAGACCAATGTCATCACAGATTCTTTTCTAAACAATACCTGATTGCTGTTTAGATTAGACAATGAAAGATAAAACCTCCCAACGATTGGCTGCTATCTGATGATCCAATACCGGGACATTACTTATTTATGTATGTATTTATTATTTTCCAATATGGTTCAACATCAGTCCGCTAGGTGGCGGTGTTTTCCATACTTCACAGGGCTGAAAAATGTCAGGCAATAAAGAAAGAATGTGTAGGCTCGTACAATTGAGCAGGGAATTGAAGTAGGCTGCGTATGTAAATAAACTCTCTTTCCACATAATGAGCAAATCAGTCAATGACTCAGAGAACTCCTGGTTAATACCTTGGCAGGCTTGTATTGCATAATTAGATATACAAACCATTCACGTGAAAGTATTAATTTTTAATGGAGAGGCCTACATTTCTCTAGGGGTCCCGAGAAGGCATTTGTCAATGATTTAGATGGGTGCCATGGGTCCCTTCACGCCTCAGCTAAGACTGAATCTCAACTCGAATCAAATAAGACCGAGGGCACTGTGTGAGTGAGATGAAGATAAAATACTGAGTACTGTGTCTAAATTTACTCAGATCACTGATGGCTTTGTCAAGGTACTTTGTGTCTGATGCTTATGTCCTATATACAATTTGCCCAACTGGGCTGAATTACATGGTTGAGCTATAAGAGTGGTTGTCAAACTGGGGTACAAGTAGACCTGGGGGGTACTTGGATAAATTCAAAGAGGTACAAAATAAATCTATGAATGGGCTCTTAGCTCCCATAAGTGTAAAGGTACAGACAATGGGAAAATATTTAAACATTTAAACTACTAATTTCAAACCACCAGACTCTACCATAGCTACCACCACATAATATATGTTCACATTTTCTTTACGCAGCAATAATTATGCAGAAATATGAATTGTTCCGGGGGATACTCAGTAGAACATAGAGCAGGCTGTCTTAAGGGCCTCTTAGAAAGCAAGTTAAACTTTTGGGAAGTGCTGAGCTGCGAGATAACAGCCTATATATTCAACCTATCAGTAATGGCCGATCGGAGTAAGGCCCTCTTAAAATCCCACCTCCTCGGTAGTAAACATTTCTTCACAACCAGTCAAGTTGTTAGTGAGAATTGCCAGTATGTGTTATTGTTGGAAGCCAACCTTTCCTTGAGGACTGCCGAGAGCAGTGTGAGTGTAAAACATCAGGCGCTGCTCTTGCTAACGATTGTTAGCACAGCAGGCGTTGCAAGTCCTCAGTAGAAATCAGTATACTGCACAGATATTAGTGTACTTGCTGTAGGAGTTGATTTAGTTTAGTGTCCTAACACTAGCCACACATACTAACAGGGGCACCACCAGAGATAACAAAAATTCCGACTATTTTAAGGGCCCAGCATTTAAGAAAAGGGGGTGGGGGGGGGGGGTGGGGGGGCTTCAGGTCCCTTTTAATATCTATCTATAAATGTGAGGAAACAAGGAAACATCTGTCACTCCGTTTGTTCCATGCACAAATCTCAAACCATTTGTTTGATGGGTGTCTTGCTAATGGCAAGAGTGAGTGCAGTGGCAAGTTTCATGTTGTTAGGACAAATAATGTCAAATATATCACATAGTGAAACAAGCGTCAATTACTTTTTGTCTATGTGTCACTCCGGGGACCATAGCCACTACCCCCTCTCACACAACACGGCTCCATCAACAGCCTTTGCAGTATGAACAATGGGAGGGTGTCCAACATTGCGCATATGCTTTCATTGGACCCCAAAATTGGCCCTGCCTCCCCATTCATTAAGATAAACACACACCACCACGCTGTAATAACTTGTGGTTTGATGTTTGGCTAAGAGTGATGATTACGCTACCGCTGAATAATTTGATCACTAATTACTGCTGTGATTTTTGCTGATTTTTCAAACTCTTGTTTTTTGCTGATGTTTTGTGCTTAACCACCAAAACCAGTCAGGGGAAAATCACCCCTTGCATTAAAGCTGTGTTCTTCCAGAGGTCTGGTGATCCTCTGTCTTCCGATGGGACCTGACAAGTGAAAAATAACAAGACAAGTGGCTAACCAGACTAGGAAGACCTATGGACCAAGCAAGAGAGTTTCACATATACACACACGCACGCACACACACACACACAGACACACACACACACACACACACATAGACATACACACACACACAGGCACACACACACACACACAGGCACACACACACACACACACACACACACACACACACACACACAGGCACACACACACACACACACACACACACACACACACACACACAGCAGGCTAGAGGAGGATCAGGGTGTATGGCCATAAGTGTGTGACTGAGCAATGAGTAATGGATGGTGGAAATGTCACCTTTCAAGCAGAGAGTGTGTTTGGCGTGTGTGTGTCAGTGAGTGTGTTTGGCTTGTGGGTGTCAGTGAGTGTGTTTGGCGTGTGTGTGTCAGTGAGTGTGTTTGGCTTGTGGGTGTCAGTGAGTGTGTTTGGCGTGTGTGTGTCAGTGAGTGTGTTTGGCTTGTGGGTGTCAGTGAGCGCACTGGAGGCAGAGGCAGCCCTTCAGGATGATGGGGACTGATGCGTCTCAGTGATGTATCACTTACAGCCTTTGACTGCCATGCTCGTCTGCTGTCACACTGCAATACAATGCACACTGCTGTTTGTTTACTCAAATACATATGCGTATGCATGCGGGCGTGAATGAACACACACACACACACACACACAAACACACACACACACATACACACACACACACACACACACGTTCTCACATACCATAAGCACAGAGCCCTTCACATACAGACACATGTAGAAACACATCAAAACTACAAATCCTTACACTCACTTTATTTCTTTATTTCTGTGTACAATTTAAAATAAATTCCAAAGAGTTCATTGCATCTTCTGGGTACACACAGCACCTTCTTCTCCAAGTGTGACAACTTCTGGTAATTGATGATACACGTGCACATGGTCCACGCTGCTAAATATATGAGCGCAAAATACTGGCAGACACACACACACGCACACACACGCACATGCACACACACACAGTTCAACTATGACGCCACTTAGCTACACACACACAGTTGAACTATGAAGCCCCTCATGTACACACACACAGGTCACATACAAACAATGTCCGATTATGTACAACAATGTGAATATTTACATGGTGGGGAAATGGCTCCCACCTGGACACTACATGAGCTCCTCCACAGGAGTGTCTCCATAACACACAGCCACTCAAGCCCCAGCCCTCAACACACACACACACACACACACACACACACACACACACACACACACACAGGAGCGCCTCCTCCAGAACACACAGCCACTCAAGCCCCAGCCCTCAACACACACACACACACACACACACACACACACACACACACACAGAGGAAAGTCTCCTCCATAACACACAGCCACTCAAGCCCCAGCACTCAACGCCATGACGTCACCCCCTCCTGCCTCCATGCCACTGTGGAGTATCAGGTGCAGGTGGAGTGAGTCTAGTCTGCTTGTCTCTCTCTTGTGTGTTCATTTGCACAAGTAGACGCAGCTGGCTGCCTCCGTCCTCAAGAGCGTGTTCCCATCACAAGAGTTGGGCGCCTTCTCTTCCTCCTCCTCCCCCTCCTCCTTCTCCTCCTCTTCCTGTCTCCTCCTCCTCCTCCTTCTTCTCCTCCTGTCTCCTCCTCTTCTTCTCCTCCTCCTCCTCCTCCCTCTCCTTCTCCTTCTCCGTCTCCGCCCGCCTGTCCTGTCCTGTCCCCCAGAGCTCCTTCTCGGCAGACGAGACGCAGAGCAGCGCGAGGCTGTGTAAATTATAAATACTCCCCTAATTAAGGCACAGAGAGGCACAGAGTGACGCGGTGCGGGTTGGCTCGGTGCGGTGCGGTGCGGTGCGACTTGGTGCGCTAATTGCCTGTTGAGGTGGCCAGGGGACAGGGTGCCTGCCATGCCCCCCCCCCCCTTAACGAGTCAAGTCATCTTCATGAGTCATGCTCAGTGCCCCGAGTGCTCTAGGGTGCAAAGAGGGGGACCAGGTGCCAGGTGTGTGACATGCACACACACACACACACGCACACACACACACACATACACACACACACACACACACACTCTCTCTCTCTCTCTTTCTCTCTCCCTAACACACACACACACAGGCATACTCTCTCTCTCTCACACACA
>CM059270.1:26706389-26708889 GCA_030347295.1 Setipinna tenuifilis | reverse complement strand
TGACTCTGCACACTGTCATGTGTTTGGGCAGGTGTGTGTGTTTGGGTGTGTTGTGTGTATATGTGTGTATATGTGTGTGTGTGTTGGAGGGGGTGGGGAAGTCACAGTGTTAACACCGCACTTAGTCACATTAGGCGTTTCACATGAGCCGACTGCATTGGATAGTCATTAGAGGGAGAGCTGGGTAATGATCGGAACGCAATTGGAGGACCTCTTCTGGGACCCAATCAGGGATAATCGATGGAAAACATAACACACTACTTAACGCTTTAAAAAAAAAACAAAAAAAACACCAGACCTGATGAATCTTGCAGGCCTGGGAAAGTCAGACTCTGTCTAGAATTCCTTCATGCAGTCTGCTTCCATTATTATTGCTTCAACACACGCTCAGGATTAGACTTTAAAGCTCAGAGGATGCTACCTACCGTACACTAAACCCCAAACGATCTCTATTCTCTCTCCGCTATGCAGTTATAAACACCTAATTACACAGCTCTACGTTTAATGCTTCTCTTCAGGCCTGAAGTACAGACAAAGGTGTGTTACAGAGGGTGGGGGGATGATTCTGTACAGAGAGACACTGGGTGGCTGTGGGGGATGTCAAGTATATCGGGGCGCATAATGGGGCGCATTAGAAAAGAAAAAACGTGGTTTAATGGTGAGTGAATTTGAGAATGAGGCAAGTATATCGTTCATAATGGGGGGCATTAGGAAAGAAAAAGTGGTGTGTGAATCTGAGAATGAGGCAAAACATTGGAAATAAACGACAAAGCACCAAAACATCAGAAAATAACCCATAGGCTTGAACAGCCAAGAACCTGAGATGAGAAACTACGCTGTCGTTTATGGATCAGGTATGGATCAGGTGGTATTGACATTCAGTAGAATAGCATCAACAGCGGACAATACACACCCTCAAGCTTTCATCCCTCCATTCCTGCCCTGTTTCCATACCAACATACCAGTACAGACAAATTATAAAGACAGAAGAAAAATAGACAGAGAGAGAGAGAGAGTAGTTTACAGTACAGTACATACAGTACATTGTGGTGTGACATGACATGACAAATCCCAGACAAACTCTGTTCCACTGCTGTCCCTGTGTTGTTTCTGGATGTCTGTTTGGTCTCTGTGAAAACAGCCAGAATCACAGGGGGCAGCGGACACTTTTCTTCCTTTTCTTTTCTTCCTCTTCTGTTCTTCCTCTTCTTGGAGCAGTAAATAAAACAGTCTCGTTTCACTCTTGCAGTCTGAGCCATGGTGTATGTGTGTGTGCGTGTGTGTATGTACGTGTCTGTGTCTGTGTGCAAGCATTTGTGTGTGTGTGTGTACTTGTGTATGTGTGCGTGTACCTGTGTGTGTGTGGGTCTATATGTGTCTGACTACATATATGTGTGTATGTATCAAGGACAGGTGTCTGAGGTGGGCCTGGAGAGGGAGAGGGAGAGGGAGACAGTGGGGTTTGCTGAGAGAGATCTGGCCTTGAATTGTCCCGATCTACCCCCCCACCCCACCCCACTTCTCCCATTAGTGGCACCCCTACTCATCCATTGGGCCTGAACCCCCTCAGCCCCCCCAAATACCGGACCCCTCCTCCAGCCTCTGGTCAAGTGCACACCACAGAGATAAATACACTGGGAGGGGAGGAATAAAACTAACTACTGCCCTGGAGGCAGATCGATAAAGAGAGGGAGAGAGAGAGAGAGAGAGAGAGAGAGAGAAGGACAGTGAGAAAGTGGAAAGGGAAGTGGTAGGAGAATAGATAAGGAGTGATAGAGAGAGAGAGCAAAGGGGACAAAGGGGGAGATAAAGAGACGCAAAAACGAGGGGAAAAGAAACAACTGATAGAGAGAGAGAGAGAGAGAGGGAGATGGCCAGAAAGAGAGAGAGATCGGGGAAGAGATTCCTGACATAATTCCAAATTGTTGTGTTCCGATTCCGCTTGTTAAGAGGAGTATTGGAAGGTGGTGTGGTCTGGCGTGACATGTTGTGTCGTGTGTTGTGGTGTGATGCGGTGTGTTGTAGCATGGTGTGTTGTGGTGTAGTGTGGTGTGATGCGGTGTGTTGTGGTGTAGTGTGGTGTGATGCGGTGTGTTGTGGTGTGGTGTGGTGTCTTGTCTCTATGTTACAGTATAGTCCCCCCCGCCACCATGTTAATGGCAGCATTGTCTCTCCATCGCTCTCCTCCTGTCCTTGAGTGTCTTTCACTGGAGCTGTCACAGTTTGGCACACAGGGCGGTCAGTGGGGGTCCCCAGTCTGGTTCGGCCTGCGCCCCAGCTTTTACAAAGATGCAACCACCTCCCCCTGATGTCCTGGAAGAAGAAGTAGAAGAAGAAGTAGAAGAAGAAGAAAAGGAATCGCCTCTCCTCCTCCTCCTCCTCCTCTTCCTCTGTTGTCCACTGAGGTCCTGCGGGCGAGGAGAGCGCTGCCACATGTAGGGGTGAGCTAAGGTAGGTTTCCGAATGACGCTGCAGGGAAAGAGAGAGAAAGAAAGAGAGA
>CM059270.1:26693889-26698889 GCA_030347295.1 Setipinna tenuifilis | reverse complement strand
TCTGTTTCACTCCCAGCTAAATTGCTTTTCACACAGAGACAGTACTGGGGGGGGGGGGGGGGGTAGCTGGGGAGGTGTGGATGCCTGGGGTGGCAGATGGGGGGGGTTAGGACTCCTTTAGGAGAAAAACAAAATCAGCCCCCCCACCCCCCCACCCTGAAGCCTTAACAAATCCCTGAGATGGTCTAATAACCCCCTTTCAGACATGCTTTTGAAAAGCGTACATTTAGCATACTTAGCACTCCGATGTGCTATCTGAACAAGTCAATGTCAATGTCATTCTCATGTTGGTGACCGGTGGTCTGGCATGTTTTATGCGTCTCAGAGGGGTTACTGGTTCATCTGGTGTCATTTTGTAATAAATGTTCCTAAATTGGTGGCAAATATTATTTTACCACGCTGTCACACTGTCAGTGAAAGCATACCCTGCTTTGTTTACATGCTTTTTTGTTTGTTCAACACATGATCAGAATGATCATGATCTTCAGAGCTCACCATAGGCCAGCATGTATGCATAACTAACCTCTAACCCCTAACCCTAACCCCTAACCTCTAACTCTAACTAACCCTAACCCCTAACCCTAACCTCTAACCCCTAACCCTAACCCCTAACCCCTAACCTCTAACTCTAACTAACCCTAACCCCTAACCCCTAACCCTGGCATACTGGGGGACCTGTCACTTTACATTTTTTCCTATTGCTAAGAGTTTTGTGTTATGTGGTTTGTGTGTTAAGTTTTAAAACAATGAGCAAAATTCTGAAATACATGTGTAAGCAATCATACAAAAACGGTAAACAGATTCAGATTCACTATCAAGGCCACACAGTTGAGAAAAAGAGAGCCAAAAGCCCAAATGAATGAATACTATGGGGTCTCTCATAACCCGCAGCAAAAAATCTCGGCAACATTATTAGGTGTGTGCGGAGTGACCTTGTTAAGTGTGTCAAGAGTGACATTATCAGGTGAGAAGTGACAGGACTAAGTGTCTAACATTCCTAAAGGGGAACAAAGAAAGTTCGTTAACACATTTTGTATGAAGCTTTTATTCACAAGACTCTATAAACATGTTTATAAATGCTTATAACACATTCATAAAGTATGCATACGTATTCATAACAATTTATACAAACTCATCACTGTACTCCTTAGACATTATATTATATATATGCCATAAGCCCTATTCCAACTTCAAGTGACACAGTGCATTCTTGGTTATAAAGCTTTATGAGTGCAGAGATGATTATGTATAAATAGTTATGATTATGAATACTAATTTCAACCATTGCTACACTTTATGAAGGCAGTGTAACCCTTTATGAATGTGTTTATAGAGTTTTATGAATACAAGCTTCATAGAAAGTCTTCCACACTTACAGTGGTTGTCATGCTGTGAAGCAATGTGGCCCTGGGGGTACTTGAATTAGTTCTAGAAGGCACCCAAAACAAATCTGTGAATGGGTACTCTGTTTTCACCAGCATAAAGATCAAGTACAGACTATATCTGGAAATAAAGTGCAGGCACAGACTATATATGGAGTGTAAGAAAGATCTTACATTCAAACTATTCCTCATACAGCACTTACTTAATGCCACTACGGTATTATGTACCATATACAGTACCTAATGTGTTCTCACAGTTTGCTTACGCAGCAAAAATAACACACAAATATTCATAGTTCTAGCCGGCTATCCGTAGTGCAGGGGATACTCTGTAGGACAGTGCCTGAAGGGGTACGAGGCAGTTCAAAGTTTTGGTGCGAGAGAAAGAGGAAGAGAGAAAGCAAGAGAGAGAGAGAGAGCGAGAGAGAGAAAGGGAGAGAGGCAGAGAGAGAGAAAAGAGAGAGAGAGAGAGAGAGAGAGAGATAGAAAGAGAGAGAGTGGAGGGGGGAGCATAACACCCCACCCACCCCCCACAACACCCGGCTCCAGCCGAACTCTCACAGAATCTTCCAGAAAAACCCTCCACACATTTTTATCTTTTTATCCAGCCAGGCACTGCGCACTGCACTGAGACCCAAACAGAAGCAGGCTATGGGGGAGAGTGTGGGAGAATAGAGGGAAGAAAGAAATATGAATGGGAGTGCACAAGAAGAAATAAAGAGAGAAAGAGAGAGAGAGAGAGAGAGAAAGAAAGAAAGAGAGAGAGGAAAGAAAGTGAGTTAGAGATAAAGGGAGAGAGAGTGGGAGAGAAAGAGTTAAAAAGGAAGGGGCAGACAGAATAAGAGAGGGAAGAAAGAGTTAGAGAGGGGAGGAGAGAGAGAGTGGGATAGTTAGAGAGAGAGAAAGAGAGAGAGAAAGAGTTAGAGAGAAGGAAAAAGAGACAGAATCAGAGAGGAATCATAGAAAGTTAGAGAGACGGGGAGAGACAGAGAATGAGAAATTTAAAAAGAAAGGGAGAGAGAAGAAAGGAGAGAAGGAGAGAGGGAAGAAAAAAGGGGGTGAGTGAATACTGACAGACTGAGGGGCTATCCACATGGGGGTGGGGGTTCCAGGGGAAATAAGGGCCTCCAGCACTGTGCTACACTTCTGTCACAGCTACAGCTGCAGCACAATCAATATCTCATCAATCTCTGAAGTTGGCATTTGTATAAACACAGAGTTGCTGTGCTGTATCCACTTGTTGTGCCCTCCTTTTGTAAGTCACTTTGGATAAAAGTCTCTGCTAAGTGTAAGGTAATGTAATATAAAGAGTTGAGAAGTGTAATGTAACGTTATGTCATGTAAAGAGTTGGTGAGCTGCCATGTTGCACCACCATTTTGAGATGACAGGCTCCAACAGGGAAACAACATGAAGAAAATACAGCTTTTGTGTTTGTCATTGTTCTCATATACAGCCTCACCACTAGATGGGGTGCTGATGGGAGAAAACCTTCAGCTCTGTCACACTGTCAGCTCCAGCACAATCAATATCCCATCAGACCCAGCCATGCCAGCCCAGCCAGCTATGTCAGACCATTGCCTAGTGTGTGTTCCCTGTTTAAACACCAAACCTGACATTCACCCCCTCTCACTCTCTCTCAGTCTTACAGACCTTAAAAAATAAAACAGGTTAAAAAACAAAAAGAGAGGGAGAGAGAAAGAGCTAGAGAGAGAGACAGAGAGAGAGAGATAAAGAGAGAGAGAGAGAGTGTGATAGAGAGAAAGAGCGAGAGAGAGACAGAGAGAGAGATAGAGAGAGAGAGAGAGTGTGATAGAGAGAAAGAGCGAGAGAGAGAGACAGAGAGAGAGATAGAGAGAGAGAGAGAGAGTGATAAAGAGAGAGAAAGACAGAAAAGTCATTGAGCCAAAGTGTCTTGCAAACGAGAGTGTGGCAGTGGGACAAATGTCTCCTGACAGGTGATGTCGGCTATCAGCGCCAGTCTAATCTGATCTGACAGCAGTTGTATCTGAGCCCCCTGGCAACCCCCCCCCCCTTCCCCCGAAGCCCCAGCTGCCCCCTCAGCCTTGCAACGCACCCCCCCGCCCCCCCCACAAAACTCTCCCTGACCTCAACCTACACCCCCACCTCCCCTCAAATGAGCCTTCAATACCCCCAACCCCACCACACACCCCGAAACTCCACCCAGACCTTGACCTACACCCCTACCTCTCCCCTTCCCCCCTCCCCTCTCCCCTCTCCGCTCTCCTGTCTTCCAGGTGTTGTGCTAGGCAACTCAATTAGCCCCCTCTAAGGCAGGGGGAAGTCAGGGGGTGCTGAACTGTTAAATTAAATTTGCCCCCACGCTATTAATAGAATTCCCTGACAAAGCACTTACATGCTCTTTCTTTATTCTTTCTCATTCTTTCTCTTTCTCTTTCATGCCCTCTCTCTCTCTAGCTCTCTCTCTCCCCCGTTAATTTGAATGCACACACTGGTTTGACACAAGCTCAGGGGCTGCCTCTGGTAAGGCTGGTGTGTGTGTGTGTGTGTGTGTGTGTGTGTTTGTGTGTGTGTGTGTGTGTGTGTTTGTGTGTGTGTGCGTACGCATGTGCATTTTAGTGTTTGTGGAAGTGCGTGCGTGCATGCGTGCGTGCGTGCGTGCGTGCGTGTGTGCATGCGTGCGTTCGTTTGTGCAGTTGGGAGAAACCTAAAGCACACATTGAAGTAGCAGGATGAACAGCTGTGAATCCATGCAGCAACATCTCCCAGAGACACAGGGCCGTGCTGCCTTTGCCACAAACAAACGAGATGGTGCTGTCACGCCTCTGTCTAGTGGGAGCTTCAGTCTTAGGCTAAAATAACGACATAGTGCCACATCTTTGGAGGGAAACGTGACTGAGCAAAATATCACTCAGAAGCACTTAATGCTTGTTGGCCATGGCTCTGAGGCACAAGACACAGCTTCCATGTTTCTTCCTTCCTATCAAGAGTTACACACATGTGTTTTTATTCTAAAAATATATTTATGATGTAATAATAATGCAAAGACTTGTGTACCATCCCACCCTCCCCCACCCCACACACTCACACACCCACACACACAACTGCCTATGCCAATTCATTGTTGATCTTCAACTGGATCCCCATCTCAAAACATAAACACAGACACAGACACAGACACAGACACACACACACACACACACACACACACACACACACACACACACACACAAACACACACACACTCACACACAAACACACACACCTCCCACACATCTTCCAAACACAAACACAGAATGCTTGACTGACACTCTGGAATATTTCTTTAAAAGTCTTTCAGGCCACCTTGTGTTAGTTGATGGCACAGGTTCAAATTCTCATTACCACTTTGTCTCAGCTCATCTCGTCTGTTGTTACAATTCATTATTGTCACCTTCTCCTGGAGGGCAAGCGCTTTCACTTTGCCCTGAAAAGTGTTACATAATATTCCAATTATAATCACCATCATTCTAACAATGTGTGACCTCCCCACCCCTCTACGCACCTCCCCGCACCTCCTCGCTTCCGCAAGTTCTGTCTTCTTCCCGGCCTCTTAACGACCTTGGCCTTCATACCAAGTCTTAATCTCCCCTGGGTCA
>CM059270.1:26678889-26681389 GCA_030347295.1 Setipinna tenuifilis | reverse complement strand
AAATAGAGAGAGAGAAATAGAAAGAGAAAAACAGAGCGAGAAAAGGAGATGGAGAAACAGAGGGAGAGAAACAAAGTGAGAGAAAACAGAGAGGGAGGAACAGAGAGGCTATGTTTTTGAAATTCATTGCGTGTTACAATATGGCACGTATTGGGATTCAGTTCTGTTTCACACTGTTTGCTATTTACTTCTCCAACACACTACAGCTCATAGTGCACTCAGATGGCAGCCATCTTGGCATGATAGCTTTGCTGTTGACTTCCCTTTGAATGTCTCCGACAGAAGCAAGGTGTTGTGCTAGCACAAGACTCCGGGAGGGATGGTATTAGATACAGGGCTTCAGGAGGGGTGGTATTACATGCATATGTCTAAATAAATACAGGCTACAATAAATATGTGTTGATAAATGGTGCTAGGACACGAAAATACAGCAAAACTACTCTCATGTTTTTTTCTCCCAACCCTGAAAGCAACTGAGGCAGCTAGACAGAAGAGAGAAGGAAGAGAGAAGGGGCAGCAAGAAGAAGAGAGAGGGAAGAGAGGCAGCATGAAAACGAGAGAGAGAGAGAAAGAAGGGTGGGGCAGTAGAAGTAAAAAGAAAGAAAGAAAGCAACTGAGGCAGCAGGAAGAAGAGAAAAGAAGAAAGGAAAGAAATGAAAGCAAAGACAGTATACCGGGAGGTAGACGGAGAGAATGCAATAGAGGGGAAGAGAACGAGAAAGAGAAAGATAAAGATAAAGAGAGACTGAAGAAAAGAAAAGAAGGGGATGGAAGCAAAGACAGCATGCTGAGAGGTAGATGGAGAGAACGCAAGAGAGGGGAAGTAAAAGAGAAAGATAGAGAGAGGGAGAGAGAGATAAAGAGGGACAGCGTGAAGTGAGAGGGATGAAAGAGGAGAGGAGAGGGGATGCAGAGTGAGACGGAGTGTCGGTGCAGCTTGTAAAGGCAATCTGTTAAATGGAGGTGCATCTGAGAGAGGCCGGCCTCCCGCTAAGACACTTCAAACCTCCCGCACACCCACTCGTGTGATGAAACAGCTCCCAGAAATCACAAGCAATCACCGCCAAACCAAAGGTCTGCATCTGTGTGTGTGTGTGTGCGTGCGTGTGTATGAGTGTGTGCGTGTCTGTGTGTGTGCATGAGGGTGTGTGCATGAGTATGTGCATGTGTATGTGGGCATGTGTGTGTGTGTGTACGTATGAGTGTGTGCAGTGTGTGCGTGTGTATCTGTGCATGTGTGCGTGTGTGTGTGTGCATGTGTGTGTGCGTTTGTGTGTGTGTGAGCATGTGTGTGTGTATGTGTGAGTGTGTGCATGAGTATGTGTGCATGTGTGTGTGAGCATGTGTGTGTGAGAGAGTGTGGTGTGTGGTGTGTGTATATCTTCCCTGGATGAATAATAAATATATGCGCGTGTCTGGCTGCTGATTGCGTCTGAGAGCAGGGGATTTGTATGGTGGGGAGGCACATCAAGATGAAATGTTCTGGACGAGGGCTGCCTTTAAGAGTATTTCAGAGATAAATCACACACGCTCACATGTTGACCATGTTTCTCCTCACACACAGCACCCTTACAGCTCCTCAGCCTAGCGTGCTAGCTTCACTACCCCATCATAAAGATCTTTCTCCATCTTTATGTGTCTGCCTTTCTGTGGAGTGTGTGTGTGTGTGTGTGTGTGTGTGTGTGTGTGTGTGTGTGTGTGTGTGTGTGTGAGAGAGACCTGAGTAACTGCAAGTGGGAGTACACACATCAACAGAACATTCAATTTGTCGACACGTCCATGCAACGTCAGTGGCACAAGTCGACGCTGTGATGGTGTTAGGACGCTATCAAAATACTTGTCAACTTGACATCGACTTTATTGATAAATAAGTGGACCTGAAAAAAATCTGCAGCCGTTAGTGCCCTAGTACACACTGGTAGCGGCGAGCTGTGATATAGGCTAAGTCCAAACCATGTGTGGCTTGGGGAATTTAATGGTTGATATTTTTTTTTCTTGGGAGGTGCCATGTATTGCTTCGTTGCATGAAAGGTGCCGTACGAGTTAAAGATGTTTGATTAAGTGATTTATTGGCCAATTTACTGGCTGACTGACTGATTGATTAATTGATTGATTGTTTATGTTAATGGCTGACAAGACAAGTTATACCCACATCCAGTACCATACATGCAGTGTGATGAGATTTTGTTTTCCCTCCAAACCTTCAGTCACAGAGAAAATGTTATGTTTTTTTCGTTTTATATTTATTCTTTGAAGCAGAACAGTTGCATGAATGACATGCAGAGATTTGGACACGAAATATGTCATTCAGCCAGAGCTAAGCTCTTAAAACCAACGTCCTGAAGGAGGCTAAACTTAGCTTTGGCTTCTCTCTCTCTCTCGCTCTCCTTCTGTATATCTGGGTGTGTATCTTGCTGTCTCTCTCTCTCTCTGTCTGTCTCTCTCTCTGTCTGTCTCTCTCAGTCTCTGTCTCTCTTGCTCTCTCTATCACTGACTCCCT
>CM059270.1:26661389-26666389 GCA_030347295.1 Setipinna tenuifilis | reverse complement strand
CAATTCAGGACCAGCAATCTCTACTAAGTCCCCAAGGGTTGTGACTCCTGAGCTGATGAGCTTGGAAGTAGGTACCAGTGAGAGTTCTTGACTTGCATCAAGGAGAGAACCATGAATCAGAGGCTCATTCAGCAACCAAAATAATGACCCTGTCAACCTTGTGCGTTGTATTATCATGAGAGACCAGACTTTGAACAGGTTTTTATAAAATACAGGGAGTGATTTAAGATTCAAACTGTTTGGTTTTAGCCAAAACAAAGATCTGTCCATACCCAGCCCCACACAATTTCGTAAAATACAACATGCTGCAGCTTTCCAGCTAGAGTCCACTGACCCTGTGAGGAGACGCTGTATAAACTGCAGACGAAAAGCAGCCGTTCGGCTCGGTAGGTGAAGAAGTCCATGTCCACCCTCCTCCTTCGGCAGGTATAACACACACTGTGGAACCCAGTGTAGATTGTCCCAGAAGAAATCAACCAAAGTTGACTGAACCTTCGCCATCAGGTTTGAAGGGGGGTCCACGCACGCCAGGCGATGCCAGAGAGAGGATGCAACCAGGTTGTTGATAATGAGAACACGTCCTTTGTAGGAGGTAACACCAAGCAAAAATTTCCATTTCTGCAAACGGCCTTTAACTTTTTCAATCACTCCTTCAAAATTCTTTTGAATAAAATCATCATCACCTAAGAAAACTCCCAGGTATTTAAACCCCCCTCTGTTCCAGGATAAACCATTTGGAAGACAAGGTTCGCCATTTTCCCATCTCCCCACCAGCGAGGCTGTGCTTTTTGACCAGTTCACATTTGCAGAAGAAACAGCTTTAAAATCATCACAGGTTTTTAGTAATGTGTCAATGTCTCTTTGACCACTTACAAGAACTGCCACATCGTCAGCATAAGCAGATAGTTTAAAAACTTCATCACAGTTAGGGATTTTAACACCAACAATGTCCCTCCTCAGTCTTACTAGGAGAGGCTCAATAGCCAAACTGTACAGCATACCTGATAAGGGACATCCTTGTCGTACACCCCTACATACTTTAAAAGGAGCACACAAGTCACCATTAACCTTGAGCATACTTTCAATGTCACAATATAATGCCTTAATCATATGTATAAAATTTGGGGTGAACCCAAAGGCTGTCAAGGTGCTCCACAAGTAGCTATGCTCAACCCTGTCAAACGCTTTTTCTTGGTCAATTGAGACCACACCCAAATCAAAATTAAAAAGTTTGCTCACATAAAACATGTCTCTAATAAAGGAGATATTATTTTGGATCAGTCTGCCTGGCACGCAGTAGGTCTGGTCAGGGTGGATTACCTGCTCTAACACCTCCCCCAACCTGTTTGCCAAAACTTTAGAGAGCAGTTTATATTCAGAACAGAGGACTGACACTGGCCTCCATGACCTTATGTCCGTCAGGTCCCCTTTTTTAGGCAGCAAGGTGAGCACTGCTCTACGGCAGCTCAGTGGAAGCTTTCCCCTGGCGATACTATCCCTTAGGACATCAAGCACATCTGTGCCCAGCGCAGACCAAAAAGACTTATAAAAGTCTACTGGCAGGCCATCAATCCCAGGTGCTTTACCACTCTCCATACTCTGGAGGGCTCCCTCCAGCTCCTCTAGGGTCAACACCCTTCCAAGGGCTGTGTTTGCCTCCTCGGATACCTTCGGCAGATCACAGAAAAAGGCAGTGTCAGTCGCCTGATCTTGTGGAATGTCAATCCTGTAAAGTTGTTTATAAAAATTGACTGCTCTATCCCGTATTTCAGCAGGATCAGACAGAGTTTGTCCATCCTCAGACCTTAAAGCATGAATAAATTTTCTCTGGCCATTTTTACATTCTAAGTTAAAAAAGAATTTTGACGGTACATCCATCAATTCCACACTTTGAAAGCGGGACCTGACCAGAGCCCCTTGTGCCCTCAAACCTAACAAATCGGTTAAGGATTTCTTCTTTGTTTTGAGAATTTCTGTAGAAGCCTGGTTGCCAGTTTGCTCCGCCAGATTTTGAATTTCCATTATTTCTTCTTCTAGTTTTTTCACTGAAAGTGTTAGGCTCTTTGTGACATTGGCTGTATACTCCTGGCATAGTTGTTTTGTTTGTATTTTAGCACAATCCCACCATTGCTGCAGAGACCTGTAACAGGATTTTGTATTCCTGACTTTATTCCAAAATACTAAAAAGATTTCTCTAAAATGACCATCAGTCAACAAATTTGTGTTAAAGTGCCAGTAGGCACTTTTTGGTTTAACTGATTCTAAAAATAATGAACAGAAAACCAAACTATGGTCTGAAAAACCAACAGGGAGTATTGAACATTTCTTAAAAAGACTAAGCTGATGCTTGAAACCATAAAACCTATCCAGTCTTGCTAGTGAAAGAGAGTTATCATAGGAGTGTACCCATGTGTATTGCCTCTGGCCACCATGAAAGTTTCTCCAGATATCATTTAAGTCGTTTGACTTTGTTATCTCTAGCAATCGCCTACGAGACGGCATGTGTGGCTCAACATGATTCCTGTCAATATTTTGCGCAGTGCAATTAAAATCACCCCCAAGAATTAAAATATCCTCGGCACAACAGTTGCTTATAGCATTTCCGATAGTGTTTAAAAACAGCATTCTATCTGTTGCCAACGTGGGAGCATAAACGCACATAAACACAAAAAAGCGGTTCTCGAACTGGGCTCTGACTTTTAAAAGTCTACCCTTCACAATTTCATCAACCTCGTAGGAGACAGGGATAAAGGATTTTGAAAATAAAACTGCAACCCCCCCGCTATTTGTTGTGCCATGACTCAGAATAGTCAGACCATTAAAACCTTGCGCCCAAACAGCTGCATTGGATGGGTCACTATGTGTTTCTTGTGCAAAAACTACATCAAAATTATTTTGTTTGATTGTTTCAAAAACAGCGACTCTTTTACTTAAGTCTCTAGCGCCATTAAGATTTATAGAAGCAACGCGAATTTCAGCCATTGTTAGAAAAGAGGAGAAAAGATATAGATATATACATATACCAGCAGCCATCCTGAGAAATATGCAAAAAGAAAGTTCAAAACTAACCATCTTGGACATTCAGTAAAACCTTTAATTTGGTAACAATTTTTTTCATACGAAAGCCCTCTTGTTCGGTGAAGCAACCGTCGCGCATAAAAGTTCGTGACTTCTGAAAGAACTGCTCAACGTCTGGAAAGTAGTCGTCAATTCTAACCCTCCTAACGTGCTTCGTATCCCTAAGAAAGTTTTTAATGTCATCCAGTCTGTAGTTGCGAGTTCGATAGCCACTGGGTCTTAAGCTGCAGGTAACACTACAGTCGGAAAAGTCACTTTCACTCTCATTGTCAGTCATAACAATAGCACCCCGTTCTGCTTTAGGACTTTGTTTACGGCGCTTTCTTTTTCCTTTTTCAGATGGCACTTTAAATTCCTTTTCACCCTCCTGCAATACAGAAATCTCCATCTCTTCCACGAAAGTGGGAGCCTCCTCGCCATTAGTGTCATCGTCATTGCAACTCTGAGAGTTTTGAGACTCAGTGACATTTGGAGTTAAAATACCCTCCCCAACCACAGATATTCCGTTTTGCCCTTCCCCCTGCACTTTATCAGACTCGGTTTCATCTTTTCCATCTTCCCCATTAACTGAAGAAACAACCTGGTCAGGGGGTCTAGTTTCATTTATTTCGGCCTCAGAAGGCTCTTGTACATTTGGCTGAGCACCATCTCCGCTAGCCCCGTCCCCGTTTGCAGGTGCCTTGGTTTTATCGCTCGTGGGGTGTGCCTCCCCGACGTTGTTATTTCGCTCATTTGGGTTATCAGAGCTGCTGCGCTTTTCGGGGCAGGCTCGCACCAAATGACCAGGCAGCCCACACCCAAAGCACTTCATCATGTGACTAGTGGCATAAACAACATAATTGTGCCCATCAACCTGCATATTTAAAGCTAAATCCAAATCAGACTCATTCAAAACCATGTACACAAAACGCCTATCCGACACTACATGTTTCACAACAGATGATTTGGTAGCGATGATCATCTTCCTAATGGGAGAAACAAGTTTGCCATAACGTGATAGTGACTGTATTAAAATGTCATCCTTGATAAAGGGAGGGAGATTTGAAATGGTTACTTTTTTAGACGGGGTAGATAAAGGAAGTACTGGGATGAAAACACCATCAATCACCACCCCTTGCTCCACCATCGAATCTGCTAACTCCACAGTCTCAAGGAACAAAACAATCGCTTTGTTCATACGAGCCGCCGACAAAACTTTGTCGTAGCCAACAATCTCTCCTACGGCTAAGCAACAAGTTTCGACGCTGGCGGTAGATGCTATTTTAATGCCGTGCCGCCGCGTGAGGGATTCAAACTTCTCCCTACCTGAGGCAGCCATGCTCCCGTCCCAAGAGCAGGTGCCCAGGTAAACGCCAACAAACTACACACTCCAACAAACAAACACCACCACTACTAAGCCTAAACAAAACAAGTACAACACAAAAACACACAAATGATATATAAAGATTTATAAGTGCTATAGAGAAAGAAAGTTAGAAAGAACACGGCATGACAGCCGGACTCAAACAAACCGCTCACTCACAGCGCTCCGCCCACTCACTCCCAGCATGCACTCCGACAGAGAGAGAGAGAGAGAGAGAGAGAGCAAGAGAGAGAAAGAGAGAGTGAGAGATAGAGAGAGCAAGAGAGAGAGAGAGAGATAAAGGGAGCGAGAGAGGGAGAGAGTGATAGATAGAGAGAGTGGCAGATAGAGAAAGGGAGAGAGAGAGAAAGGGGGAGAGGGAGAGATAGAGAGAGGGGGGAGAGAGAAAGGGGGAGAGGGAGAGATAGAGAGAGGACGGGCAGAGAGAGAGACCAAGGGTAATATTGACAAGAGAAATGTTCCAGGAGAGCTTCAACACATGTAGCAGCTGCATTCAGGGAAGACTAGTGGTAACAAAGAGTATGTGAAGAGAGAAACAGAGAGATGGAGAAGGAGAGAG
>CM059270.1:26648889-26656389 GCA_030347295.1 Setipinna tenuifilis | reverse complement strand
TGTGTGCTTGTGTTTCTGTGTGTTTCTCTGTGTGTGTTCTTTCTCCTTTCCTCGTGTTTAGAAAAGCATACTCCAGCTCTATTCTTTTATCTCTGATATCTTTTATCTTCTCTCCTCTTCTTCCTTCTGTTTATTATTCTTCCCTCTCTTGTCTTGTCTTCTCTTCTCTTCTTTTGCATCTTTCCTCTCTTTTGTCCTCTTCTCCTCCTCTTCATCCCTTTTATCATCCCCTCACTTCTTTTCCTATCCTTTATTATTCTATCTCTCTCTACCCTGGCTTTCTTTCTGCCTTTAATCTCTCTTTCCCTCCATCCATAACCCCTCTCTCTCTCCTCTTCTTTTTGCACTCTCCATCTCTCCCCTCCCTTTCTCTCTCTCCCTTTCTACTCTCCTCCACACTATGTCTCCCTCTCTCCCATCCTTTTCTCTCTCTTTCCCTCTCTCTTCTCCTCCATACTATCTCTTCCTCCCTTTCTCTCTCTCCCTCTTGTCCTCACTATCTCTCCTTCTCTTTCTCTCTCTCCCTTTCTCTATCCTCCACACTATCTCTCTCTCTCTCTCCCTCTGTCTTCTCCTCTGCACTATCTCTCCCCTCCCTTTCTCTCTCTCCTTCTCTCTTCTCTCCACCCTCTCTCCCTCCTTTTTCTCTTTCCCTCTCTCCTCTCCTCCACACTATCTCTCCCTCCATGGCAGGCGACCTTGTCTTCTGCTTTAGTTAGTCCCTGAGGACCCTCTTCTATATCTCTCTTTCTGTCTGTCTATTCATCCTCACTCTCTTCTCTGTCTATCCCTCTCTTTCTGTCTATCCATCCTCTCTCTCTCTCCCCCTCTTTTTCTCTCTCTTTTTCTGTGTATTTATACTCCCTCTCACCCCTCCCACTCTCTGTCCCTCTCTTTTACTCTCTCTCTCTTTCTGTCTGTCTATTCATCCTCCCTCTCTCCTCTCTCTATCCCTCTCTTTTTCTGTGTATTTATACTCCCTCTCACCCCCCCCCCATCTCTGTCCCTCTCTTTCACTCTCTCTCTCTGCCTATCCATCCATCCTCCCTCTCTCTCTCTCTCTCTGTGGCACACAACCTTGTCTTTTGTCTCAGCTGTTTCCCTGCGGGGCTGATTCAGGAAAAGTCCCCATCACACACACACACACACACACACACACACACACACACACACACACACACACCAACACACACACACTCACACACTCACTCACGCACACAAGTGCATACTCATGTTAACACACACACCCACAAGTACATACCAACATGTGCTTACACACGTACAAAGGCAAATGCCAAACCAACATGTGCACACACACACACACACACACACACACACACACACACACACACACACACACACACACACACACACACACACATATGCATGCTGACACCTGACACACGCGCGCACACACTCACACACACACACACACACACACACTTACACACACACACATGTCTGCATGCTGACACCTGACACACACTTACACACACTTACACACACACACACCTTCAGCTGAGCCTTTGAAAGCAGCGAGCCAATTAACACAGAGCTGTCTGGGGCAGGACAGAGGCAGAGCTGTTACTGAGCAGCAGAGCCACTGGACCAGAACACACTCACATCGCCACAGACTCTCTTCTCCTCTTTTCCTCTCCTCTCCTCTCCTCTTTCCTCTCCTCTACTCTCCTCTCCTCTGTCCTCCTCTCTTCTCCTCTTTTTCCTTTCCTCTCCTCTCCTCTCTTCTCATCTCTCCCCTCCTCTCTTCTCCTCTTTTTTCCTGTCCTCTCCTCTCTCCTCTCCTCTCCTCTCCTCTTTTTCTCCTCTCCTCTCCTCTTCTCACTTCTTCTCCTTTTTTCTCCTCTCCTCTATTTCCTCTCCTCTCCTCTCTTCTTCTCGTCTCTCTTTCCTCTCCTCTCTTCTCCTCTCCTCTCTTCTCCTCTCTTTCCTCTCCTCTCCACTCCCCTCCTCTCCTCTCTTTCCTCTCTTTTCATCTCCTCTCTTTTTTCTCTCTTCTCATCTCCTCTCTTACCTCTCCTCTCTTTTCCTTTCCTCTCTACTCCTCTCCTCTCTTCTCTTTCCTTCCTTATTCTGCTCTCTAATCTTCCATCCTTTCTCCCTCACCATCCCCTCTTTTCTCTCTCCGTCTCACTGACTCGACACGACTTTCTTTTTTACCTCTCTCTCTCTCTCACTCCCATCCCCACACACACATATACACACACATACATACACACACACACTGAACAACTCTCTCTTTACCTCTGTCCTCTTCTACTTTTCTACTCTTCTGTTCCATTCATTCTCTATCTCTCTTTTATATTCATCCTTCTCTCATTCCTCTCTTCTCTCCTCTCTCTTTCCGCTGTCTCATTGCTCACGCCGTTATTGAATCATATCTGTATCTAATGGCACCAGAGGGGCCCCTATGGGGCCAAACTGAATTACACACACACACACACACACACACACACACACACACACACACACACACACACACACCTTCAAATGCCCTCCCCACTGCAGCAGCCATTCAGACTTACCAATCACACCCTTGGCACCCATCTGATTGGCCAATTAAAACAGATGTGCCACTTATCTTAGTTGGCACTGATATGGACCTAAACTATCCAGCACTAAAATGGGCCTGATTTGCCTCACCCAGTACACCAATTTGACTTGGGTTCAGTTTGGTGTCGACTTTGCAGAGCTGTGACACTAGTAATGTAAGGCCCTGATTTAGCACAGATATAGCACGGATCAGGCCACGAATTGGCCCAAATGTGGCATTAAAATGGCCCTGATCTGACACAGAGTTTTGGCCCTACCCAGCCTCTAATTTGGCCCAGATGTTGCAGTGGTTTGGCGACTGATTTGGCCCTAACCAATTCGGCCCTAATTTGGCCCAGATGTTGCACTGGTTTGGTGTAAGGGCACTGACTGATTTGACCCTAACCCATTTAGGCCTAATTTGGCCCAGATGTTGCAGTGGTTTGGCAACTGATTTGACCATAACCAATTTGGCCCTAATTTGGCCCAGATGTTGCACTGGTTTGGCGACTGATTTGGCCCTAACCAATTTGGCCCTAATTTGGCCCAGATGTTGCAGTGGTTTGGCATGAAGGATTTGGAGCTGAACAAGCAGCTTCTCTGTCTGCTGGTGAGGCAGCCTGCCTAAAGTCCCATGATCCTCGGCTGATCCTCCTCAGCTGAGAGGATTGTTCTGTGTGGAGAAGCAGGACTATGATGTGTGTGTGTATGTGTGTGTGTGTGTGTGTGTGTGTGTGTGTGTGTGTGTGTGCATGCATGTGTTTGTGCGTGTGTGCGTGCATGCATACATCCATGCATGCATCCATGCACTGGACATGTTGTGAACACAAACCTATGATGTGTCTGAACTTAGGAGTTAACATGAAGCAGAGAGCAGCAGGCAGACCACCATAGCTGGTCTCTGGGAATTAATGTCTTTTCCTAGTGACTCTCTCTCTCTCTTTCCCTGCCTCACTCTTTTCCTCTCTCTCTCTCTCTCTTCCCCTGCCTCCCTCTCTCCCTCTCTGTCCCTTTTCTCTGTCCCCATTACACACCGTGCTGACCCACTATGTCAGACACTCTCTTCCTCTCTCATTTGCTGTGTCATCTCCCTGTCTTTCATTCCTCCTCCCCCCTTCCTTCCCTGTCTTTACATCATCAGTCCCTCCCTCCCTCCCTCCCTTTCTTTCCCTCTTCTCTCCATCTCTCTTGCTGTACTCCTTCCCTCTCACTGTTTTCCCCCATCACCCCCACCCTACCCCTACCCCAACCATCACCACCCTATTCTGCCTCTGCCTGTTGTGTTTGTTGAGATGTGGCATTTGTATTCATAAAACAACAAAACTAAATCAAAACCAAGTCAGAGAGTTTAATTGGACTACAGCTGGGCAGGTCTCTCTGTTTCCCTTAATCTCTCCATTTTGGAAATAAAGGAGTTTTTTTCTCTCCTCCTTCTGGTGCTGAAGGTGAAGGCGGGCGGAGGGGGGGGGGGGGTGACAGATGTGAATGAAGGGGGGGGGGGGGGGGGTGAGATGGACTGAGATGTGTTGGGATGGAGGAAGGTGGAGAGGGGGTGGTCACCAAGCTATGGCTATAACGAGGAAACTAAACAAATCAGGGGCCAATCTCCTCAGCCCCCCCCCCCCCTTTGCAATTTAAATCAGGCCGCTGGCGTAGCGAGGAGCCTGCTGAATGCCAACAGGACCAGGAGATGGAGACGGAGACGGAGACGGAGCACGAACACTCACAAAAAACGAAAAAAAAAACAACAACAATTTCAGTTGGATAGAGATGGAGCACGAACATACTCACAAAAAAAAACAATTTTTACCAACTTTTACCAGTGCAATTGTGTTTACTCTCAAAACAAACAAAAACAAAACAAAAACAATGTATGAAAAATATCATTATCATAACAAAAACACCTTTAATGACTTTGAAGTCTAACTCGATTTTTGTATGCAAAAAGTAGGAAACTTTACAAACTCTGCGAAGAGAGCATGCTACTTAACTACCCTAACAGATATTTAACAAGCACTACGTGTTAGAGCTCCTACAGGGTGCATGCCTGCATTTCCTATCTACAAAATGATCATTTAACAATTTCTGAGCCACATCACAATTGACGGCCAGACCACATATGTGTAACTGCACACACCCACACACACACACACACACACACACACACACACACACACACACACACACACACACACACACACACACACACACATTCTTTTAACAAACCTGAGTCTTGACCAATTTCACCTAACAGAAGCAACTGTGGCAAAGTAGGGGAATAGGGTGTGAGAGGTGTGAAGGGGAGATCGTTTCCTTCATGTGCTGTGTGATGTCTGATGGGTTGGGTGTAACATTTAATGATGTACGCAAATGAGAATGATTTTAAAAATGAGTGTCAATTTTCAAAATCGTTCTGTCTGTATTTCTCTCTCTCTCCATTTTTCTCTACCTGACCATTTTTCTCTATCTATTTTTCTTCTCTTTCTCTCTTATATCTCTGTATCTTCTCTCGTTTCTCTCTCCCCCTCTCTTTTTTGTTTTCTCTCTCTCTTTGCCCCCCTGCCCCAATTTTCCCCTCCTCTCCTACTCAAAAGCCATTATTCTCTTTCCACTCTCTCTCTCTTTTCTGTCCGTCTCCAATCTTTGCGCCTCTTGTTTTTCTTCCTTCCATCTATCTCCCCATTTTCTAATCTTCTATCTTTTTTTTTCACTTTGCTTTCTTACTATCGATCTCTGCCTTTCTCTTTTTTTTTCATAGTGTTCCTTCACTTCAATTTCTCTCCCATTCAAGCCCTTTCTCCATCTCCCCTCTTCATCCCCATCCCTCTATCTCTCTCTTGCCTATTTACTCTCTCTCCCTCCCTCTCTCTCTCTCTTTCTCTCTCTCTCACTCTCTCTCTCTCTCCCTCTCCCCCTCTCTCTCTCTCTCCCTCTCTCTCTCTCCCATCTTTGTCATTCATGTCTTCTCCCTCCTTCCCTCCTGCCTGCCCGCTAGCTCTTGTTCTCCATGAGTCTGATAGCTCAGATAAAAGCAGTGCTACTGCAGGCCTCCAATCTCACACATGCAAACTGGGAGCAGGCGTGTGAGTCTGACGAGCCCGGCCCGGTACCGGCGCCCCATCTGGGCCACAGTCGCAAACGAGACACCTGACAGGCAAGTTCGTCAGCGTTCCAGCATTCCCCGAGGCTATGAGCTGCACACACACGTGTGTATCCGTCTCTATCTGTCTATTTGTCTCTTTCTCTCCGCTCACGCGTGTCTATCCGTCTCTTTCTCTCCGCACACGCGTGTGTATCTGTCTCTATCTGTCTATCCATCTCTCTCCGCACCGCATGCCGGCTTCGCTGCGTAATTAAACATCTAATCCCGGCCCGACCAACCCGACCCGACCGCGGCCCGGCGTGCGCAGGGGAAGCCAAGCGTGCCTGTCCAATCAGCGCTGTCCAATCAGCACTCCGTCATCTGGGCCAAACTAGACGTGACGACGTGAGCTGCACTTGCAGAGCGAAGAAGAAGAAGTTTCTTTGACATCCGCATAACAAGGCTCAGCCATCTAGCCCTGACGCAGATAAAAGCTTTAATATGGCATCCCTATGGAGCAGAGATACGACCTGGCTCGTAAGCCACAACATAAAATGGAGACTTACAACAGAGTGTTACAAAAGTAAACTAGTTTCTAATTAGAGTAAATAACCAAGGTTAACACCAAGGCCACTGTGGGGATGAGTACCCACACAAACTACAACAAAATGGAAAGAACATGGTGAGAGCTTCAACGAAAGAGAGAGAGAGATACTGACAAGGCGTTTATAGCCACATAGACACAAGTGTAACTGATGAGCTGATTAGGTCCCCATCACCACCACAAGGCTGTTGCACTGCCACTGCAAGGCCAATTGGGGTGCAGAGGGACGTAACAAGCCGTTAAGGTGTCTGATATGCAGGTACAGTAGGCCACCAGAGATCCATCCAGTGCTGTTTGTACTGCATCATGGTGCAATGTACATTACAGAGGAACACATCATTCTCAAAAGATTCTCAGAGATCTGTTATATTTTGATCCTGATCAAAAGCAACGAGTCCAGACTTCTATCTTGACCAACAAAAACACAATCTAACGGTAATTAGGGACTTCGGGTGTAAAGTCAAAATCTACCTAAAAATAACAGATCCATCTTGTGCTGTTTGTACAGTACTGAATCATGGTGCAATGCACATCACAGAGAAACAAATAATTCTCAAAAGATCTGTTCCTCGTTTCTCTTTTTTCCCCCATTTGATTATCTAATAAAATATTTTACAAAAAAGTCTAACTTTTACCCTAAGCAGCAGCAGCGGATGATTAATGTGTGTGAGACACTTCGTGGGACAGGGACTAGTTTGCCGCAGTGATGAACGGTCCAGGGATGGAAAAATTCACACCAGCCACCAACCAAACGCTGCTAAAATAAGGATGTGGCTGGTAGGTTTTGGACACACAGTAGCAATTTATTATTGAGTCGCTGCTGAATGTTTGAATGTGTGAATCATTTATTTGTCAGTGGCTGGCAAAAGTTCACGTTTTAGAAAAGTTAACTTCCACCCCTGGTACACTACACTACACTCTATGCATCTCTCCTCTCCACAATGCAACACATAAGCCACTTCACACACACTACTTCACACACATGCCTCTTATTACGCCTTTGTAATTGCATTTAGGGCCTTATTGCGCTGCTCTCTGGTGGAAACACCTGCTTTCTGGGGGACATAATTCGGTATTAGAACTAGTAAGCAGCTGATTAGTTTTTCTATAAGGTATAACTATAGGACAGAGTGTGTATAATTGTTTTTAGTGTGTATAATTGTTTCTATAAGGTATAACTATAGGACAGGAGTGTGTATAATTGTTTTTAGTGTGTATAATTGTTTCTATAAGGTATAACTATAGGACAGGAGTGTGTATAATT
>CM059270.1:26634011-26636511 GCA_030347295.1 Setipinna tenuifilis | reverse complement strand
ACAGAATAGAATAGAATAAAATAGAATAGAATAGAATAGAATAGAACAGCTCCTTCTCCAGTGCTTATAGCCAGGCTAGGATCTGCTGACATGACTACAGATGAAAAACCCTGTCTACCTGCCCTCTGTGCCTGACTACCAACCAGGCCATCAACATCCCTGAGTAACACAGAGACAATCATGAGACTACACTGGCCCAGGGAAGGAGGAGGGGGGCACCAGCAGACAAACAAACACATTATAGGTGGAGGCTAGCTTGATGCATCATCAATGTCATCGTTGTTACTGTCATCTTCATCACCGTTACTGTCTTAATCATCATCAGCAGCAGCAGCATCAGCACCAGCGTCATCATCAACACTGTTGTCGTCATCACCACTATCATCAGCATCATCATCAACATTGTCGTCATCATCACCACTATCATCAGCATCATCATCATCAACACTGTCGTCATCATCACCACTATCATCATCAGCATCATCAACACTGTTGTCGTCACCACCACTATCATCATCATCACCACTATCATCAGCAGCATCATCATCACCACTATCATCATCAGCGTCATCAGCATCATCATCCCCACTGTCGTCATCTTCCTCACACTGTCTGCATCTCTTCCTGTTGCCCCCCTGAGCTCATGCTTTATATGTTAATGGTGTCTAGTGTAATATTATTAACATGCAAACAAGGACACACACACACACACACACACACACACACAAAGGGAATGTAAGGACAAGATTCAGAAACATCGATTTTACACCATTTTGCTTTTGTTTTTCGCCTCTCTGCATGTGCTTAATGAAGCCTAACACAACCTCCTCCTGAGTGGAGCCCCAGCTAACCTTCTAGTTAAACACACACGCACGCGCATGCACACACACACACAAACACACACACAAACGCATGCATGAACGCACACTCGCACACACACACTCACAAACACAAACATACACACACACACACACACACACAAACAGACACATAAACATACACACACACACACACACACACTTGCACGAACACACACACACATAGACACACTCGCATTACCTCCACAGTCAGTGGGGAGGTGGGCTGTTTGATTTAGCCGATTGTCTGCATGATGTATGACAACAGGAGAACAATCAGGATCAATCCCCTAATCCCTTGTTCAGACACACACATAATTGCCGGCCATGAGTCCAGCTACCACCCTGCTGCCAGGGTGTGGACCGTGACTGTGTCAGTTTCTTCTTCCTTCTTATCGTTAATGTCAGCAAATATTTTAAATATTAAATCAATCACAAACTGATAACCCACAAATGATCATTAATCACAATGATCATTAATAAAACTAATCACTAATCACAAGCATAAATTTGGACACAAGTAATCTATAGTATAAAACACACAAATTAAGGTCTCTTATGTGCATATATGAAGGTTGCAGCCATGCTTCATGCTAAAACAACCATTACATTACATTACACTGCATTACATTTAGCATGCTATATGCTAAAACAACCATTCCATTCCATTACATTTAGCAGACACTTTCTGCCAAAGCGATGAGCAATTCAGAAAAACATTCAAGCTACATCAATCACAGGAGATCAAAGAAGAAGTGCAAGTAGGTCTCAGTTACAGTTGTAGTTTAAAAAAGGATGAAAAATACTCCTGAAATGAAGATGAAGGAGAATGAAAAAGTGGGATAATCTATGTTGAGATAACCTGCTTACAGAGGTGTCAGTCCTGGGTTCAGAAAGTAAAAACCCTGCCACAATTTTGATCCAACCAGTTCTGAATCAACTGATTGTAATGAGCACTCAAGACAGGTAGATCAGCTACTCAGTGAAGTCACCCGTGTTAGAAGAAAAATGTGGCAGGGTTTTTACTTTCTGAACCCGGGATTGTTACCTCTGCTTGCTTATGCACACTGCTATAAGATTGCAGTCAGGAGCAGTGATGTTAGAGTATTGACCACTTCTATACTCCCTGTCTTTCCATAGATGGGATTGGGAAGCTGATCTCTGTGCAGTGAAGCAGGCCCTGAGCCAGGACAGGCACTAAAGCTTCTGCCCCCTCTGCTCTAAGGGCAGCCTGGACAACCAGGAAGAGAGACGCAGTGAACTTGTTCAAACCAGTGTCTGTTCTTCAGACAGTACACACACACACACACCAGCAGCAGTTGAAGCTGACAGCAAACACGGGCCAGTGAACACATCTGCTTTTGGAGAGGTAGGAGATAACCACGTAAAGCATTTTATCCACACAAGGTGGGGACTGCAGGTGTGCATGGCACCCTCCTTACATTAGTCAGAGCTCCACCCTGACCCCACTGTTTCCATTTTGAGAGCCCTCATTTGAGGACGAAGCAGAATCGGAATTATGTAATGGCGACAGTGAGGATGTTGCACATTCAGCTGAAAACATACAGAACATAAAAATGACCTTTCTTCCACTTCTTCCATCCCCTGGAGACAGTGTCACACACACACACATGTGCACGCAC
>CM059270.1:26599011-26631511 GCA_030347295.1 Setipinna tenuifilis | reverse complement strand
ACACACGAAGGCTCCTGATAACAATACAGACAGGAGAAGAGAGAGAGAATCCATGTCAATATTCTTTCCGACAACCAGAGTTGACATCCCAACAGTGCAGTTCGGAAGTCAAGCCAAGTTTTAAAAGTGCACTCACAACTGCACATGTCAATGCACTGAACGTCTGGGAGAAGAGACAGCTGGAAGGAGCAGACATGCAGCGAGGAGAAGGAGAAAAAGAAAAGAAAGGAGGGAGCGAGAGAGGGAGTGAGAGAGGGAGCGAGAGAGGGAGGGAGACGCACATCTCTCTCCTCCACTGAGGCCAAGGCTGTCTGTCTCCAGCAAGCTAGCAGCATACCCCCACTACCCACCCACTCACTCACTCATCCACCCACCCACAGCCGTCATCATGATATGTTTTAAGGGCAGAGAGGGCATAGAAGCTTCCAGAAATGCAAGCTTGCCGTCCCTTTTATTTCATTTCAACCGACAGACTGTTATAATATATTGGTAGTGAGCTCAACCATTAGAAAGTACTGCATGTGAATCAATGTAAAAAGGATGATGTGGGGGCTACTCATACCCATCTCAGACCCCTACACCAGAAGACACAGGCACGTGACCACACACGCACATACACTATACTCTCCAATCTCTCCAATCCAAGATGGTGGCGTGGACACACGCAGCAGATGATCTCCGTCACAACGTTACGCTGTAATTTGAAATGTGTGTACAACCTGTACATATGGCTTTTGACAATAAAACTGACTTTGACTTTAGATAGATAGATAGATAGATAGATAGATAGATAGATAGATAGATAGATAGATAGATAGATAGATAGAAAGAAAGAAAGAAAGAAAGAAAGAAGGGGGGGCATTAAAAAATTGCACTGCTTTTTAATTGACTTTACTTTAATTAAAATTCTGAACAATTAAAATCCATGCAAACTAAAGCTTATTCCAGTCTGTTTCCTCTGATGTCATGGTTTTTCTATGTTGACATTAAGGTGTTTAATGTGTCCTCCATCCCTTACTGCAATGACAGTATCTTCACCATGAAGCAAAGGAGAGCTAATATGCTAAATAATCGTATTGGCATGTTAGCCACATGCAGGTTGAAAGGTTAAGCTGGCCTCCCAAAATGCGCTTAAAGAATGCTGGTGACCTCAGTTGGCCAGACGTTCACTTTTTGTTTTTTTGTTCTCGTCCTCTTCTGAACTTTGTGGGAAAAAATTAAATCACTTTTGCCTTTTTTTACTCATCCTCAGTGATGTGGTGAGTTGGAAAACTAGAAGGAAAAATTATGAAGCCAAAACCAATTGGCAAGTAATTTCCACTGGTAGTTTTTTCCGATGGCTATGGTGGTTACACCACTGCCTCCATGCCCATAAACCATGACATCATTGGAAAAGGAACTGGATGAGCTTCAATTTACATGCTTTAAAAATTGTGGAAGGTTCACGAATTTAGGAGATAAAATCACTTAAAGAGGTTTATACACACCCACACACATACACACACACACACACACACACACACACACATTCTTTGTTACATTAAAGTGAATTTCTGTGTTGTGCTGAAGTCACATCTGAGGGTGTCTCAGGGACAACGGACCTTACATGACCTTATGCAGGTTGGGATGCTTTTAAAACACACACACACACACAAGTAGTATTATGCAGGTGTAAATGCCCCAGAATTGTGTCATTGTTTAAATGATGGGCCTGTTTTTGGCATAACGGTACATTTGGCAGAACAGTACCGTTAGCTCAGCAGGGGTGCAGTGCAGTGGGGAATACAGTAATGTAAATATCATTTGCACACACACACACACACACACACACACACACACACACACCCATAACCTCCAAACACACACACAAACACACACTGTTCTTTTTTTACCCAGGTTCATCCAGGGCAGCCACAGATGGCACGCTGATGGATCAGTCTAGAGGGTTTGCCTGAGCTCATGCATCCCCGAAAGCTATGGGTTTAGCTCTCTTTTTCTGTATTTATTGTGTTTGTGTGTGTGTTTGTGTTTGTGTGTGTTTGTGTTTGTGTGTGTGTGTGCATGTGTGTGTGTGTCTGTGTGTGTGTGTGAGAGAGAGAGAGAGAGAAAGCTATGGGTTTAGTACTGTGAATAAAGCATGCCTTTCGAGGCTTCTCCTTTTCTGTATTTATTGTATTTATGTGTGTGTGTGTGTGTGTGTGTGTGTGTGTGTGTGTGTGTGTGTGTCTTTGTTTGAGTGTGTGTAAGAGAGAGACAGTATCTGTAAGTGGTTTTGTGTGTGAGAGATAAAAAAGTGTGTGTGTGTGTGTGTGTGTTGGTGTGTGTATATTTTTGTGTGTGTGCACACACAATCACTATGAGTTTGCTTTGTCCTCAGTGCTGTGTACACATAATAATATTTAACAGCCACGCGTCTTTGAGCTGATGCAACAGCGCAGCATGTATGCTCTACCTGCCTAATTAATAATCTCTACTCCACAAAAGAAATCAAAGAAATAAATAAACATCTTAAGACACATCTGTTTACATCCACACCTCCTGTGAGCCTCTCCTGCTGTGCCACGTTAATGCACATTCACTCCCTCATCCGGCCTCACACGCCTTTCATCAGCACCTCACTGGGTAAACTAGCATATGTGTGTGTGTGTGTGTGTGTGTGTGTGTGTGTGTGTGTGTGTGTGTGTGTGAGAGAGAGAGTGTGTGTGTTTGGACGCTGTGTGTGTCTCTATAACATTAGTGACTGTAAAATTATGAGTTAAAGACTGTGTGTGTGTGTGTATGCGTGCGTATGTGTGTGCGTGTTTTGGAGGTTGTGTGTGTGTGTGTGTGTGTGTGCATGTTTTGGAGGTTGTGTGTGTGCGTGCTGGGAGGTTAATAAATATGACTTAGAGGAGGTGGGAGGTGGGGGGAGGGGCAGGGATGGGTCAAAAGAGAATATTAGGACAGACAGTGAGAGTGATGGAGTAGGGTATAGAGAGAAGATGGAGAAAGAGGTGGAGGGAAAGAGAAAAAGTAAATGACAAGATGAGGAGGTGGGAAGCAAAAGACAGAAAGAGAGAGGGAGGGACTGAGGAATATCTGAAGAAACAGAATGATACATGTGAAAATGAGAAATAGACGAGAGAGAGAGAGAGAGAGAGAGAGAGAGAGAGAGAGAGGAAGGGCTGGAGAGAATGATGATTAAAGGAGAATAAAAATGGAAAAGAGAAAGAATGAGAGAACAGAACGAAAGAAAAAAAAGCAGAAAATGAGAGAGAAAGCAATAAGACCGAGGTAGAGAGAGAGAGAGAGAGAGGGAGAGAGAGAGGGAGAGGGGAAGGGGGAGAGAAAGAGAGAGAGGGAGAGAGGGGGAGGAGGAGAGAAAGAGAGAGAGTTACAGATGGGCGGCTCTATTCTGAGGGATGGAGGGACAGAGGAAAGGTGTTGATCACTGTCACAGGGAGACGAGGGAAACGAAAGAGAGGAGGGAGACGAAAGAGAGGAGGGAGACGAAAGAGAGGAATGGCCGGATCCCTCTCGTGGTGGCGCTCCTCTAATGCCCTCATTACCCACCGGCAGCGCTGGCTGGCCCACGATAATGCCGGGGTGTGCAGCGGGCCATAATTGCTTTTTTTATGAGAGAGAGAGAGGGAGAGAGAGAGAGGAAGAGTGAGAGAGAGGAAGAGTGAGAGAGGGAGAGAGGAGAGAGAGAGAGAGAGAGGAGAGAGGGAGTGATAGAGAGAGGGAGAGAGAGAGAGACAGAGAGAGAAAGAGAGACAGAGAAAGACAGAGAGGCAGAGAGATGGCGTGCATGGGTGTGCAACATGAGGTTGGGCAGTGGCAGGTGTGAAACACATGTGGAAGTGGACGTTGATAAGGAATACAAGAAACAAGCGTGAAGAAATCCGTAGCAGTAGTGTGTGTGTGTGTGTGTGAGTGTGTGTCTGTGTCCGCACGTGTGTGTTTGTGTGTGTGTGTGTGTGTCCTCACGCATGTGTGTGCGTGTGTGTGTTTGTATGAGTGTCTGTGTATGCATGCATGTGTGTGTGTCTATGTGTGTGTATGTGTGTGTCTGTACATGCAAGCGTGTGTGTGTGTATATGTGTGTGTATGTGTGTGTGTTCATGCAGTCATTCTGTGTGTGTATGAGAGAGCTGGGGATTGTTAGAGCCTGATGGGAATGATGGAGAGCGAGTCCAATTACACCATCCACCTGCGGAGAGTTAGGGTGGATCAGCTCCGCTGTGTGTGTGTGTGTGTGTGTATGAATGTCTATGCATGCGTGTGTGTGAGTGGCTATGTGTGTGTATGTGTGTGTGTTCATGCAGAGAGTTAGGGTGGATCAGTTCCGCCGTGTGAGACATGATTCTGGATTAGATGGGCCGCTCTTATGCCCATTACGTATCTGCGGCCTCACACACACACACACACATGCACACACACACACACACACACACGCTAATCTTCGTCTTGGCCCCGCGGCTATGCACCCGCCCGGTGACAAATGTCGCCAAGTCGGTCGGTTGTCAGTCGTCCGCTGTCGGCTGTCGGGCGTTTCTGGGCTTCTGAGCCCTCCGCTTGGCGATGATGGACGCAGGAGTACGAAGCCACCGAGGAATCCTTGACCTATTCCTTCAGCGCTTTCGAGATTTGAACATGTACGTGACAGAGGAAGGGGTGGCCAGGGCAAGAGAGAAAAAGCCAGAGAGAAAGAAGGAAAGAGAGCAAGGGAGAGAAAGAAGGAGAGAGATGAGTAGGGAGAGAAAGAGAAAGAGAAGTGCTTTCATCGTATTCACGTTCTGAAACACTGATCAGTAAAGATGACAGAAAGCAAAATGAGTCAAAACTGGGTCTCAAAAGTATTAACATCGGTAGGCTTGTGTCCACAAATCAGTCGAAATGTATCCATGTTCCCTACCTCCCTACACCCTATGCAGTTCCCTCCACAACCCTGAACATTTTTGTTCCCTGCTGTTTGGAATCTGACTTCAAAGGGAACTAATGGCACGTACCCCTGGACTACGCAGCGTGAGTACAGACCAGGGACCAGAGACAGAGCCATACTTCTGTCCTGTGGGAGCGAGCCACACTTAGTGTGAGATTACTCTAAATGAGGGATTAAGAGAAGAGAGACCCAAACAGATATGCACATAGAGGAAAGAGGGGGAAGGGGGCAGGAGGGGTAAGAGAGAAAGATTAAGTGGGAGCAAAGGAGAGAGAGGTGGGGAGGGAGAGAGAGAGAGAGAGAAAGAGAGAAAAAAAAGAGAGAGAAAGAGAGAGAGAGAGAGACAGAGAGAAAGAGAGAGACAGAGAGAGATAGAGAAAGAGAAAGAGAAAGAGAAAGCAGGGTCCTTATTAATTAAGTGCTGTACCAAACTCTCGGCACTTCCTGTGAGCAGTGAGCTTGGCAGCCTGCGTTTGGTGGCTCGTGGCTACAAAGTTTCCTGCCTGTTCTTTGGAGACTCCCCATGTTCCTGCCTGTTCTTTAGAGACTGCCCATGTTCCTGCCTGTTCTTTAGAGTCCCCATGTTCCTGCCTGTTCTTTAGAGACCCCTCATGTTCCTGCCTGTTCTTTGGAGACTCCCCATGTTCCTCCGTGTTCTTTAGAGACTCCTCATGTTCCTCCGTGTTCTTTAGAAACGCGCTCGGGGACCTGGAGACTCCATTACAGCGAGTGGTTGCCACCGCTGCTCGGATGTGACGAGGGTGGAATACAAGACTCTACTCTCTGAGAAAGTGTTCTTAATTAGTAGCACCCTTTCAGCCGCTTCTAATTTTTTAAATTATGCCTATGCTCAACACACACACACACATTCACACACACACACACACATTCACACACATACACGCATGCATGCTCACACAGACACATATACACACACACACACACACGCACGCACACACATTTGCGCTCTTATTCTTCTCCATCCTCAGCCGGCATCTCCAAGAACAGAGCACTAATTAAGGAAGAGTTATTGGACACGGGCCTGTACATTTCCTAATGTGATAAGAAGTCAGGATAGGAGAGAGGAGAGAGGAGAGAAGAGAGAAGAGGGAAGGAGATACGAGAAGAGAGGAGAGAGGAGAGAAGAGGGGAGTGGGAATGAGAGAAGAGAGAAGAGGGGAGGGGAGACGAGAAGAGAAGAGAGGAGGGGAGGGAAGGTGAAAAGAGGAGAGAGGAAAAGGGAGAGTGCTGGAGCCACATTAAGATCGCTGGGCCGTAAAAAAAAAAAGACTGAGCCCCACTCTGCTTCAGAGAGAGAAATTAGGAAGCAGCCAGGAGGCAGAGGAAAAAACAGAAAACGTGAAAGAGAGAGAAGGGGAGGAGAGAGAGACAGAGAGAGAGGGAGATAGAGAGAGAGGGAGGTGTAGAGCAGAGAAAGAGAGAAGTAGGGTAGAGAAAAAGAGAGAAAGTGAAAGACAGGGAGGGGAAGGGAAGAGAGAGAAAGACAGACAGAGAGAGACAGAGAGAGAAAGAGAGAGAGAGATAAGGTAGAGAAGAAGAGAGAGAAGTGAGCTGGGGGAGTATAAATGGAAAATTAACAAGGAGAAAAGCAGAGCAAAAAAAAAGACATTCACAAAGTAATGTAAAGGGATAAAAGGAGGAGTGACAGAGTTAAAGAGGGAAGGGAGCGAGAGGAATAGAACCATAAAGAAGGGATGAAGACACAGAATGAAGGAGAGATGATGAGATGACGAGCTGCCTGTGGCACTATAACTGGCAGTGGGAACCCCCTGATATCTCCAGCAATTACCCACAACTCAACCCAGCCAATGGCCTAGCACACCACACGTGCACTCACGGCCGTCCAATCACCTGTCAGTCTACAGATCACATGGTAACAACAGCAAACAATTTGCTGTCCCTCAAACAGGAAGTTAAAGGGACTACATTGTTTGTGGACGCGGCTGGGTCATCATAGGTGACCAGTGACGTGCCATCAATCAATTAACAGCAAGGCAGATACGGCAAGGAACAGGAGAAGTGACAGATTGATTTTAGCAAAGAGATTTGAACAAAAGAGTGAAATTTTATAGACCAAAAGGTAGAGATAATTTAGCAAACTAAAAAGTTCTTTAGAAGGATAGTCATAGAAAAAATATCGAAATATGGGCAATATGGTGAAGGCTCCATGGCATCCTCCACACTCCTCACACACACACACACACACACACACACACACACACACACGTCCTATCCCACCACTAGCCCCCACTCACTACCTCAGGCCCTCAGATTCCAGCCCTTCTTTTACCATCAGTGCTTCAGCCTCTCACTCGGAACAGAACGCTGTTGATTTAAAGGGAATTGATCGTCCTGCCTGCCGCGCACTTAATCAATGTCTTTGGACTCTCTGAGGGCTCATGGGTAAATGTTTATTAGCTCTCTCTGCCCCCCACCGCCAACCACCTTCACCCCCCCAACCCCCCCAACCCCACCTCCACCCCCACCATCAACTCCTCTATCCTCTCTCCACCCCCCCCCCCCCCACCACCACCACCTTCTCTATCCTCTCTCTCCACCCCCCCTGCCCCCACCACCACCTCCTCCTCTATCCTCTCTCTCCACCCCCCCTGCCCCCACCACCACCTCCTCCTCTATCCTCTCTCTCCACCCCCCCTGCCCCCACCACCACCTCCTCTTGCCTCTCTCTCTTTACCTGCTTCTCTCTCTCACACACACACACAGAGGAATTGCGTGTGTACTTACACTGTCCCAGTGAGACTAAGTCTCCTGACGCTCTCCCTGACAGCATCTCACTCTTCAATGAGAGACAGACGTTCCTCTCTGACAACACCTCACTCCTACATGACAGACAGACGTTCTCTCTGACAACATCTCACTCTTTAATGACAGACTGTCACACACTCTCCTCCGAAAGTTCACATTCAACCGCCCTCCTCCTCCGCCACTTCAATTCTTCCAAAACACAAAAAAACAACACAGAGCACACAGGGACTTAATTCCCAGAGTCATTCCTTTCCGCCTGGCTGACGCAAGGCCCGTTTGAAGACAGTGCTCTTTAGAAAGACACAGGTGCTTCTGAAAGGCACAAACTGGGGGGGGTGGGGGGTGTGGGGGGGTCCCGTTGCCTCTGAGTCTCATTAGACAGCTCGTGTGACGTGACGGGGACGACAGGCACTCCACTCCGCTCGTCTCGGCTCGTCTCGTCTCGTCTCGCTGTGACTCTCAATGCCTGACTCCGCCGTTCGCTCTTGTTACCGACCCACAATGGAGGAGGCCATTTAAAATGGGAGTACTCTTAAAGACAGACATGGGGATATATTCAGAGGACAAAACGCACCTGTTCATGCATTATTCTCTGTCTCCCTCTCTTTTGCTCTCTGTCTCCCTTGTTATCTCTCATCTCTCTCTCTCCCTTCCTCTCTCATTTCTATCTCGCTCTCTGCCTTTCTCTTTCTCTTTTTCTCTCTCTCTTTCTCTTCTCTCTTTCTCCCTCTTTCCCTCTCTCATCTTGCTCTTGCTCCCTCTCTTTCTCTCGCTCTCTTTCTCTTCTCTCTTTCTCCCTCTTTCCCTCTCTCATCTTGCTCTTGCTCCCTCTCTTTCTCCCACTCTCCCTCCCCCATCTATCTCTCTCTCTCTCTCTCTCTCTCTCTCTCTCTGTCTCTCTCTATCTCTATCTCTCTCTCAGGTTGTATAGGTTTAATGGCTTGGCTGGGATGTGCCTCTGTGAGCAGGGGTCCCTTGAGCAGGGGATGTGGGAGCGAGTGTGACCGGATAATAGGATGAGAAGAAGAGAGGGTGTTGGGTCCAACAACACACCATGACAGAAAATCTGCTGGGTCCACACACATACACACACACACACACACACACACACACACACACACACACACACACACACATACACACACACACGTCTATGCGTGCGCACAGACACACATGCATGCACTAACACACACACACACACACAGCATATACTACTATTATGTAAAACTAGTGGTGGTAACTAAAGCAAAGAACCCACAAGGATAATGTGCCATTGACTGCAAAAGCTCTAATGACCTTGTGGTCTGTTTAACACAGAAATCTGGCTACATGTGGAATGTAGAATGATATTACATTTTTCAGTTAGATATCATGATATACTGTATGATACATTTTATAGGTACATTTTGTTTTAATTTTGTTAAACATCACAACATTGATGTAATATTGTGCCTGCTGTGCATACCATATACAAGCACACAAAAACACACCAAACACACACACACACACACACACACACACACCGCACGCACACACACACACACACACACACACACACACACACACACAAACACACACACACAGGGGGCATCTATAAGGATGAGTAGCATAAGCTACTATTTGCTCATGGACAGGAGGGGGAGGGAGATGAAGGGACCGAGAGATGGAGGGTGAAGGGGTGACAGGATGGGGGAGGGGAGGGGAGGGGGAGGGGGAGCCAGGGATGCCGCCAAAGAGAAGAATCAGAGTGGCGCTATCTGTATCCAACACAAACAGACACACACACACACACACACACAACACACACACACATTTCTGCATACACACAAATACACTTCACACAGCATGCTATATCTCACTGATGCAAACACAATCACACGCCACACTATCTCAGTCAAACACATACACACACACACACACACACACACACGTATGTATACACACAAACACAGCATGCTACATCTCACTCATACAAACACAATCACACGCCACACTATCTCAATCCAACACACTCAAACACACACACACACACACACACACACACACACACACACACACACACACACACACACACACACACACACACACACACAGGCACACGCACAGCTTATTGTCACCTTGCCCCTGTTGGCAGCACCAAAGGGGCTTGAATCCTGTATCAAACGCGCCACTAAGCCACCTTTTGGGAGGGCCACCAAATGGCAGCCCAGACCGCAGCTCAGGCACCAGGCACCAGGCACGGGCCAATGTTGGCCACCGCCAACCAATCCCGCCACACCAGGACAAAGAGAAATAAACAGCTGTTTCCTGTCTTTCTGTCCGCCCGCCCCCCCCAGCACACACACACACACACAACCCCACACACACACCCCCGCACCCCCATCCTTCCTTTGGCATTCCGTCTCTCCATCTCTCCCTCTTCTCTTCCTTGCCGGCTTCTCTTCTCTCTCTGTTGTGTTGAGCAGCCTGCCTTTGGGCAGACGTTTAACAGGCCGACATTCAGCTCAATGGGTGAATGACTGCTATTCGATTCAACCAGCAGACCCCTTCTAGGAAGTGTGGAAACAGCCAAAGAGTGTGTGTGTTGTGTGTGTTTTTTTTTTTCTCCTCCTCCTCCTCCTCCAGAAAAAAAGGTCACAATTACCAAAAGGGATGAGGTACGGGAACCTGACAGGGGACAAATGTTTGGGGAGAAGGTGTGGACGGGAGCCAGAGTCAAGGCGGAAAAAACGTCATTGAGAGAGCGAGAGAGAGAGCGAGAGCGAGGGCTGTTTTCAAATCAATTAAACAGGGCATGCTCAGTCAGACAGATATATTAGATTCTGAAGATGTGATGTGTGGTGTACCAGGGTGTGCAAACAGCCCGGGGCCGGGCAGGGAGAGCACTGGGGAGAAAGAGGGCGGATAGAGAGACAGAGAGAAAGAGAGAGAGAGAGAGTGAAAAAAGGGAGAGAGTGAAAAAAGGAAGAGAGAGAGTCAGTGAGAAAGAAAGGGAGAGAGCAAAAAAGAGAAAGAAGGAGAGGAGGCAGCAAGAGAGAAAGGGAGAGAGAGAGAGCAAGAGAAGGAGAAAGAGAGAGAGAGAGTAAGAGAGAAAGGAAGGAAAAGAGAGGGAGACAGCAAGAGAGAGTAAGAGAGAAAAGAAAGAGAGAAAGGAAGGGAGAAAGAGAGAGAGAGAGCAGCAACACGCGATCAGCTGTTTGCACAGACAGTCCACCCACATCCATCTAGTTCCTCCTTCCACACTCCAACCCATAACCCAGAAAACCATTCAATTAGTGTGTGTGTGTGTGTGTGTGTGTGTGTGTGTGTGTGTGTGTGTGTGTGTGTGTGTGTGTGTGTGTGCGCACGCGTGTGTATTTATTGACAAAAGAAATAAGAAGCCTGTATGACTGCATCTGGCTTTCTATGTGGATAACGTGTGTCTGTGCTGAACCATAACTCATTACAGAATCCCATAAGCCTGTGTGTGTGTGTGTGTGTGTGTGTGTGTGTGTGTGTGTGTGTGTGTGTGTGTGGAGATTTATTGACACATTAAGGGATGTTTTTCCTATATACGTGCACCTGTTTTTTTTTATTTGTGGTGTGTGTGTGTGCATGTGTGTGGCTCAGTCCCCGTATGTGAGTATATGTTCGTGTATGTATTTAAACACGTGGCTAATCTTCGGTGTAGCCACAGCTAGCTGCTTTGCTGCTGTCTGTGTGCTGACTCCAGTGCGCCATTAGCGTGCGGTGCCATTACAGTGTGATGCTACTGGGCTGTAAAGTGGCCAGGGGTTCACACCCGCTGGTGTCACCTTCTTTTCATTAACAAAAACCCACATGCATCACAAATGGCCAAATTGGAGAAGAACATCCGTAGAGTAGACCCAGGTAACCCTGTAATTAGGGAAGACTATTGGCCGGTTCTAATAAGAATTTCAATGGAGTAGGCTGGATGCACGCATGCGTTTCGGCTAAATTGCCTTTGTCACTGCAGACCCACTGCTCTTGTTGTGTGCTGGCCCAGAACGTGATTTAATTTGTTTAGTCAGGATACTAGTAAACAAACACACTGGCACTCATTTCCGGGAAGCAGCACGCGCCCCTCATTTGCCGGAATACCAAACGTTCTCAGCGCCCCGTTGTCTGTTGATTTAATTTGGCCAAACAAACAAAATACATTCAACAATAACGTTAATATCTGTCACACTGGTGTGCCAATGGTTGTGCCAGTAGGTTAAAATAGCAACAAACGAATAATTAAAGACATCGTTGACATTTCCCCCCAAAGGATCAGGGTCAGAATCCTATTTCCCGCTGGCTCGTCCATTTGTCTACAAACAATTGCTGCACTGTAGACCAATTAGTGGTAAGTGCTGCCCAGGACAGGATGAAATAGCCTACCGCTTTCACTTACCGCCAAGACCGCCACCACCACCACCACACACAATCCTTGTAGGCTTGTAGGCTATTTATCTCAGAGTTTAAACACAGCATGGCATCATATCAGACAAGTTTAACGATCAGTACAGATACATGATAATTGTGACAGCTCGGCGGGAGGGAGGGGGGCGATACAAGGAGCAGCCTTGCTTTCCGTTTCAGCACCATGCCATCGCAGCTGCAGCATTCAAGAGTGTAGTACTGACAAGGAAGCGCTCCTGTATAAAACTGTTTCCTTCACCAACACAGATTAACGGAAGGGGGGACACACTCTCCCTCCAGGTGGACAAAATATAAGAAAAACACTACAAACTTTCGAGTCTCCCAACAAGTTGATCAGCAGGCGTTGCTGATTCATACTGTAGCCTAATTATTTTACAATTCCAAATTTAAACTCCTCAAATGTCGTCGTCACTAAGTTATTTGAAAGCGGTGTAAATCCTTCAAGACCACTTCTACTCTAAGATGTTAGACTATACGCCGTTCTGGATTCAGTGGAAATGAAACTTTTGAACAACTAACCTGAACCTAACAAGTCAACAAACGGACAGGAGTTTCTCTTTAACCAAACCTGGCGTCAAAATCTACATTTGTCTAAATTGACCACATCAGTTTGACACGTAGTCTGGCTAAGCACACATCCAGGTTATATCCATCGTACTTGTAGCTGCAGCTGTAATCCTCAATACATAGAATGACAGCGAACAGCCAAGCACATCTGTGTAAGGAAAGTAAATACAAGCCGTGCGTTTTCCTTACCGTCCACAGCCATGGAGGGTATCAGCGCGTATCTCTCCGTGATTGTTTTAGCAATAGACCTCCATGCTTAACGGCGAGAGGCTGAGAGTGGGCTTCGGCTAGACCTCCTCCTCCTCCTACGGGATGCTGGAAGACGCGACGTCTGCGAACACGTTGACCGGCCGCTTTCCCCCTTTTCCACGCTGGCAGCTTAACTATACAGCAAGTGCGCTACTTTCCGGTGTCTCCACTGACGTCCTCCCTTCACTTTGCATTCACAGAAAGTAGAGCGAGGCATCCAGCGGAGAGAAAGCCAGCGCTCGCGCTCGGGGTTTTTAAACTCCTCCCTCTCGCACCTGACCACTGGGGAGACAGGGTCAGATGAATAGCCCGTGCATGACCTTCTACTGGCTCGCAGAAAGAGTGTGTGTGTGTGTGTGTGTGTGTGTGTGTGTGTGTGTGTGTGTGTGTGTCGTTTATTTATGGGAGCTTCGTCTAAACAAAACACAGAAGGAACATTTGCAATCAAATTAAACTGTAAATTAGGTTGACAGCGAATCAGATGTATACAATGAAATCTGGTCACGTTTATTTTACTACATTGTAACTACACTGTAAATATGTTAACAGCTATGTCCGTGTTCGGTTGAAACATATTTGAGAGTGATAGTATTTATATTTGTTCATTTGACAGATCATTTCTTCCACCGTAGCACAAATAAGATAAAGCTAGTCTAGTGTAGTAATCCAAGCAGCAGTAGTTTAAAGACATGACATGAGCATCACTTTAAGTGGTGTTATTTAAATGTGTTTATTAAATCATTTGAAAGAAAACGAGTGAAGTGGATTTAACACCCAGTTGAATCACTAATAGAAGATTTTGTACAGGCAAGATGGTGTGTCGCTTGTGAGCACACTGAAGCAGCATCTTTACAGAACAGGTGTGTGTGTGTGTGTGTGTGTGTGTGTGTGTGTGTGTGTGCGTGCAAGTGTGTCAAAAGAAGAGAGATAATCTACAGAAAAGGAATTGTCACAACAGAAATGTCTTCTCCGCACTATGCACATTTTCTCTGCCTTTTTTCATCCTGAAAGAAATTAGATTCGGCTCCTCACATTTACCTGAACAGCCAGTTGATGCACATGTAATGCGATGGATTGAAGACAAAGCACATAAAAGCTGCTTTGTGGATCAGAGAGACACTACAGGAGAAAAGCTTTACCTTTCAAGCTCTCCAGCACACCTCGTATGGACAGGCAAGGCTCCCTACGAAACATCCACGGTAGTGAATCAGGGGTGACAATTAACAACACAAAAGTCTCAACCTTTACCAGCCACTGACAAATAAACGGTAAAATTCACCAGCCACTCAACAGTTACTCATTATTTTCTGTCCAAAATCTACAGGGTCTCTTTCATATTTCACCAGCATTTCACTGGTGACTGGTGCCCATTTCCATTCCTGTAGGGGATGGACTCTTTGATGGAGCGGTTTTCTGGGAGGGAGCGAGCAGGCAGCGAGTCTGGGCAGTAGACTCACTCACTCGAAGGCAGGAAGTCCATTTCCAGACCAGCTCATGGCTTTGTGTCTTACCAGCGCCTGGCTGAAGAGACAGTGCACAACAGGGTCTATTTCTGTGCAGTGACCTGGAGCCAGTTATGGGCTGCTGTCTTGCCCCTGGGTCCTCACACACACACACACACACACACACACACATGCAAAAACACACACACATACACACATGCACACACACACACACACATGCAAACACACACACATACATACACACACACACATGCAAAAACACACACACACACACACACACACACACGCATACATACACACGCATACATACACACACACACACACACTCACACACACATGCACACACACACACACACATACACACACACATCCACACACACACATGCACACACACACACACACACACACACACACACACACACACATACAAAAACACACACACACACACACACGCACACACACACACATGTGGCCGAGACAGAGGAGCTGAATGAGAGGCTATGTGGAGCACGACTCTGGCCAAGGACAGCAGAGAAGAGTCATGTGAGACCCCACAGCTCATACATCCAACTGCTCCACTATAGTGTTTTAGGGCATGCTGGTTTCCATTATTATCACCATCATTTTCTCTCTCTCTCTGTATCTCTCTCTGTCTCTTTCTCTCTTTCTCTGTCTCTCTCTGTCTCTCTGTCTCTCTCCATCTCTCTCTGTCTCTCTCTCTCTCTGTCTCTCTCTCTCTTTGTCTCTCTCTGTGTCTTTGTCTCTGTCTGTCTCTCTGTCTGTCTTTCTGTCTCTCTTTCTCTCTCTCTCTCTCTCTCTTTCTCTCCCTATCTCTCTCTCTGTCCTTCTCTTTCTCTCTCTTTCTTTAGACCTCATGGGCAGAGGTTCATTTGTGAGCGTAGCCATGCACATACAGTGCATGCTGTCAGGGTGGCGGGGCTATGCCATCAGGAGGAGGGGGGGGGGGCATCATCTATCTGCTACATGCCATTCTGCCTTAAGATCTCATCCCAGGAAGTTTACCTGCTCCTCACTAACAGAGTAGTTCTCATTCTCTGGATCCATGTGATCATAGTGACTCACTCCAATTCACACATTGACTTATGCTAACGGGTGACTCATGTGACCTTTTTGTCACATGATGAGATGTGTGGTCTACAGCTCACAGCTTCACCTCCAGTGGTCCAGAGATATCAGCTCCTGGCTCTCCATCATCAGGTCAAAATTGAAGAATCCTTTTGGATGAAAGGTGAAACCTCTTCAAACTCTCGAAAAGAAGCCCAGTTGCTTACAACTTAGCTGTTTTGACTGTCAAGGATCTGCATGGCCATACGGAGAGAAGACTTTAGTGCCATTTAGTTACCATTTAGTAACGCAGATTGTTTTCAAAGCACATGCTGTCAGCAGACAGAAGGCAGCTTTCTTGGTTGTACATATCTTCCCAATTGAATGGGTGGATTTTTTGTCTCGCACAAAGAAATCCTCTTAGGAGTTGAAGTGTAGTTCACACAAACAGGAGAACAAAACACTTCTTGTTCTGGGTTCTTGTTCCCCGATGGTGGTACAGGCCAGGCTTCCAGGTGCTACAAGAGCTGTGCCATCCCTCTGTGTTTTCAAAAAGCTATTGAACCGCTGTGACCTTTTCTATTCTAACTCACTCACTTAACTCATTTAACCTTTACCAGCGTCGGCTCTCAACTTGTTATGGTTGCACTTATTCAGTCATCTGCTAGGCACCGTTTAGACGGAGCAATCCCACCTCCCCATGCAGTTTTAGACGAACAATCATCAATTTCACTGCATGTCCTACTCCCCAGTACCCAGTATGTCTATGCAGGTGTCAATAAACCATCCTTGTATGGCGACTGGAAGTGTGGGGTGATGCATATGTTTTTGTTTTTTTTGTTATTATTATTATTATTTTTTATGGTGCCTATATGAAGTGTGTAAAAATGTTCTATGTAAGTACAATCAAAGCTTGTGTGTAGGGGGTGGCAAGTTGGGGGGGGGGGGGGGTGTTTGGGTTGTGTTGTGTGAGTTCATGTATACAACTTTGAAAACAATAACAAAATGTTAATCACAAAAAAAATAAACCATCCTTGTATCCTTGTGTCGTTGTGTCCTTGTATCAGTCATCTCCTATGTGTGCTCTGCTCTACAAAGCCAAAAGGCTAACTATATATTCTACCAAAACTGAGTTTAGACTGGAAATTGACTTTAGAGCACCTGCTTGTCTTGTGACTAAATCTCTTGCTTCTTCTTACTGTATTGGGAAAGTACATGAAAGCATCTCCACTATTATACCAACAACATGTTTGACTGGCCATTGTGATGGAGTTACCATCACTAGGGTTGTGGGTGTGCTCTGACTGCCCTACCAACAAGCTTGGCTCTTTGGCATTGGGGTGCATGTTTGGTCCCTGGAGACCCTGGTTCGAATCCAGGTGGGGTGACTTCTCATCCCCTTTCACTACAGGCATTATGACAACTTCAAAGGCATTTTTTCTCAATTTCAGTGTTCACGTAGTTACTGCACTTTGCCTTTGTAGGGCAGTGCTGTAGCTTGATCTGTTATCCTCGGCTGTAAGTCCCTTTGAATAAAAGCCTCTGCTCAATGTAATGGCATGTAATGGTTGCGCTAACATGTAGCATTGCTGCATGCTCTCTATGACACATATGGAGAACCGTGTTTGTATGCCCATTCAGGCTTTACTCCACCTAACAGTGAGCAAACGCAGGACATTGCTGGTCCGTGTAGCTGAATATCTGACGAATTTCCTCAGTGGAAGTAATGAAATAAGCAGTTAGAAAAGCAATTTACATCGATAGTCTGCGTGGCCCTTCAAGGTGATGTCCTTCAGCTATAACAATATTGACTGGAGCCCTCGGTATGTCCCACTGGCACTGACAGAGGATGAATTGCAGTCTGTAATGGGTCGTCGTGTTCATTGTAAAAGCACCCGAGAGAGAAGACAACCTTGTAAATATCAGTGCATTTCTTCCTCCAGAAATATTGAAAACACGATAAAGGACAGAAAATCACCAGGTGCGTTTTTTTTTTTTTTTGGTTGTTGTTGCAAATCAGTTAAAATGATACTCTAGTGTCTAAACCATGACGGGCATGAATGCCAATAGATGCCAGTCATTCCCCTGATATTACAAGCCATAAACTGCAGGACGGCATAGAAAAAGATAACATTTTTATTGCATGTAGCTTTCCAATTGGGGGGGGGGGGGGGGGGGGGGGGGGGCTTATGGCAAGGGACAAGCATTGCCATGGCAACCCCAAATAAAAGGGCAAACATCAAAATACTGGAATTCCGCGGTGCCAAGACTATTGGCAGAGACTGTTGATGAACTGACACTACAATGTTTCATCTTGGGTTCTGTACAGTCTTTGCTAGTGGTTTATTAAGGGGAGGGCTCATAACGCTTGCTTGCTTTTTGAACTGGTCTTACACCAGTGCAACCAAATCTGTTTTTAAACCCCATGGGAGCCCCTCTCTGTTTAGGGGCCTGATGATTTAAAAACAAAACAAAAGAGGAAAAGGGCAGACGAGTTGTCGTCATCGCAATCTTAATGACTGAGGCTGTTAGACATCGGCGATGTTGTGAACACAATGTGGCTCCTATACCGGTGTACTGGAAGCCTTACCGAGGTATCACATTTTCAAGACAGTAAAGGTGCACAAGATTTATGGAAGTCATATATTTCGTAAACTACCATTGTTATCGCCACATCCCACTCCTTCGCTGTGGCCCAGGTCCTGTGATTTATTATTGTGTGGTGGATGTATGTAAGCTATGTATGTGAGGGTGTGTGTTGTGTGTGTGTGTGTGTGTGTGTGTGTGTGTGTGTGTGTGTGTGTGTGTGTGTGTGTCTGTGTGTGTGTGTGTGTGTGTGTAAGTGTGTCTGCACATGTGTGTGAAAGTAGAAAAGAGTGAATGAGGTGAATGTGTGCATGTCTGCTTGTGTGTGTGTGTGTGTGTCTGTGTATCTGTGTGTGTGTGAGAAAGAAAGAGAGTGTAAGTAAAAAGGGTGAATGAGTGCATGTGTGTGTGTGTCTGTGTGTGAGAGCGAGAAAAAATAAGTGTAAGTGAATAAGGTGAATGATTGCATGTGTGTGTGTGTGTGTGTGTGTGTGTGTGTGTGTGTGTGTGTGTGTGTGTGTGTGTGTGTGTGTGTGTGTGTATATGTGTGTACATGTGTGTGTTTTGTGTGTATATGACGTAGACAGAAAGAGAGTAAGAAAGAAAGAGGAGAAAAGAGACTCAATATATCACTGTGATTTGAATTGCATTAAGATGATAGGGCCATGCTTATGCTTGTTCTTGCCATTCCTCTCACATACTCTCTGTGCCTGGTCCCAGTCTCATGCAAATCAGCAGCAGCGGTAACTGGCCACAGCGTCCTGTTTGCAGGCTGGAACCTTCCCTCTGTGTGTCTGTCATGCCCATTGGGGGAAACACAGCAGGCTCCCCTACGTAGCCCATTGGGGGAAAAAGAAATCTGCTTGGCAAGACTGGGCACAGCACGGCACAGCATGGCACAGCACAGCACAGCACAGCACAGCTCTGGGACGGCCTTGGTAACAAACGCTGGGAAAATAAAAAGCATCTAAACTATATCCATTTACTCCCCATGATGCTGAGATAAGATGAAGAGAAATTAATCTTTTTTCCTTTCCTTCCAGTCCAGCCCAGTCCGGTCCAGTCCATGTTTAAATGCTTGTGCCTCAGCTCACATGGTTCTGCTGTGCCTGCTGGCTAGAGAATAGAATTTCCTTCTGCTGCACAACAACAACAATAGCAACAGCAACAGCAACAGGAACAAGGCCCTGTGGAATCAGAATTTAGAATCAGGATGAGAATCAGAATGACAATAGCATTTGCTGCCATTGCACACATATGTGCTTTGTTAAATAGCAAATAAGGTCAGCTTGATATCAAATTCTATGAATGTATGCAGTAAGCACCATACGTTATACACACTAATTCATACACTATAGGATGTGTGCAGGAATGTGTTGCCTGCACCCTTGTGCCTGTAGTCAAGGTTAAGGTCAAGGTTATTGCATAGCAAACGTAAAGGTGCAGTGTGTAGAAAAAAATACAAGAGAGCTTTCCCCACTATCAGTGTTCTGGATTATCCAAGTCAGCCTTTTGAGACATATAGTAGCACAATCGTGTTCTGCTCAGGCTTTTAAAGAGACATACAGTGACACAATAGTGCCTGCATAAAAAGCTCATTCTAAAGCTGACAAAATCCAAACATTTATTCATAGCTCCAGGTGACTACACAGTACTGCAAACGCAATTATGCATGAGTATCATTCACCATTTCTGCTGGTAATTCACCCTAAAATGTGCTCTATTGAGAGGCTGAGTTGTACAAGAGAGACCTCTGGTGAAAAAGCTTTTCCAGTCCGTGGTCTCAGAACCACACCCCTCTTTAGCCCTGTCTGATATTCATTCTGTGCAGAGCACAGACACATCTCGGAATCAAAGTTTCAAATCATCTGTAATTGAAACAGGCCTGCTGAGAGAGCTGGAACGAGACCCCCATCCAGCCTCCTCCTCCTCCTCCTCGCCTGAAACCAATCCTCCAGACACGGCATGCGGGGTATTACATCTCTTAATGCATCTGCTGTGTTCTCTTCTCTCTCTAACAGCCGCTCATGATGAAACGATATTAAAGGGGCTTTTTCTCTTCTTTTGAGGTTTGTTTTGTGTGCTGCCTGCCGCCGCCCCACCTGCATGGGTGATTGATTCTGGCTTCACCTGGTGGATGCCGTCCAGTAGAGCCGAATCAATCAATGTCACAACCAAGGCCTGCTTAGACCGACTGTTGTCCCTGCCCTGACAAATACCTTCTGATAACGCTTTTAAACAACCACCCCACCCCACCCCGCACCCCCTCGCAGAAGGACGATGTAGGGCCAAGGACTAAAATATCTATCACTCGAGAGGTGAATACCCAGATGCACTGCACACAGCTGCACAAAAAGAGGCTGAGAGACTGGTTTCAAAAATGATTCTCAGTCAATAATGTAATTTATTTGAGTTGCTTTCTCCTGTGAGTGAAGAAAAGTAAAAAAGGAGGGAGAAAAACGTGTCAGCGTAATGACAAATAAGAGACGAATGGATGAAATGGCATTGAATAGCGTGCAGTTTACACACTCCTGTGTGAGCACAATTAACACTGCTTTGGCCCTACTTGGCCTGTAAATTTCAGGGTTCAATTGTCATGACATTTGCACCCACAAACACACACACACACACATGCATACACACACACACACACACACACACACACACAAACACACACACATTCACACACACACACATTCACACACACACTCACACACACACACACACACACACACACACACACGTACGCATACACACACACAGACACACATGGTCACACAAATGCCTGAAACTCAATGACTTGCACTTCTCTTAATTAAAAGTAATCAATAAGTGAGGTGATCAATTCAGCTGACCTGCCAGCACCTACCCACTTGGATCTGTGCCAGCTCTGGGCCAGAGGTGAGCCAGAGGTGAGCTGGCCTCAGACGATGAGGTGGGCCAAAAGAGGAGAGAGGAGAGAGGAGAGAGGAGAAAGTCCAGACTGGGCCGTGGGTGTGGAAAGTGCAGCGTCTGCAGAAAGGCTGCCAGCCAGCCAGCACATGTATTACCTGTCTGGTCCCGCCATCGCCACTGCTGCCACTGCTGCCACTGCTCACCTTTTCACTGGTGATTAGACAGGTCCACAGGGACAGAGAGATGGAGAGAGAGGGAGGGAGAGAGGGAGAGAGAGAGCAAGACAAAGACCAAGAGAGAGAATGAGAGAGAGAGTGAGAGAGAGACAGAGAGAGAGGGAGGGAGAGAGGGAGAGAGAGAGCAAGACAAAGACCAAGAGAGAGACAGCGAGAGAGAGACAGCGAGAGAGAGAGCCAAAGAGAGAGAGCAAGAGAAAGAAGAGAAAGAGAGAGAGAGAGAGAGAGAGAGAGAGAGAGAGAGAGGGAGAGAGAGTGAGGGAGAGAGAGAGAGATAGAGAGAGAGAGAGAGGATAACGAACAGACCCCCTGGGAGAGTTTCTATTAACGATGTTAAACCTCCCACTCGCTGTCACCCTTTCTCTTGTTCTTTACCGTCTTCGTCTCTCTTTCTGTTATCCCCATTTCTAGCCTTCGTTCTTTACCCCCTTTCTCCCCTTAGCCCCTCTCTTTCTGTCACCCTCTTTATCATTTTTTCCCTCTCTCTCCTTCTGTTATCCTCGTTTCACCCTTCTCTCTTTACCCTCTTACTCTCTCTTGCCCCCCTCTTTCTTTTGTGAAGGCCTAAAGCATGTACACCCACTTCAAAAAGCTTTTAATGATGACGTTTGGGGCACACATCCTTCATCAGACGTCTCATGAAGGGCACATGCCCCAAACGTCATGTATCATTAAAGACGTTTTGTGGGAGCTCACTGGTGTCGTGGACTTTCTTTCTGTATTTCCCCCTCTCTCTTTCCCCCCATCTTCACTGTTCCCGCTTTTGTTATATCTCTCATTCAGATTCTCATCTCCTCTCTTTTCTCTCCCTCTATCTTTCCTTCTTTTCGTTTCTTTCCTCCATTTCACTCTCTCACACATTCATGTTCTACTCCCCCACTCTCTCTCCTCTTGTCCTGGTCTGCTCTTCCTCCTCTCTTTCATCTTTATCTCTCCCTCAGCTTTTTTTACTCTCTCTCTCTCTTTGTCATCTCTCTCTCTCTTTCTGTCCGTCTGTCTGTCTGTCTGTCTGTCTGTCTGTCTGTCTGTCTGTCTGTCTGTCTCTCTCTAGCGCCTCTCTCTCTGTGTCTGTCTGTCTGTCTCTCTCTATTCCTCTTCCCATTCATGCTATTTTGTACCTCCCTCAAGCTCTTTGTCTCTCTTTCTGTTCCTTCTTGTCTGTCCCTGAAGTCTTTCTTTTGGTTCCTTTGTCTGCCACTTGTTCTAATCTGAGGCTGTCTGCCATGTAAATCTCACAGGTTTGAGTAAAAAGTAAAATGAAATCTAAAACATTTCTCTGCTATAATGACGTATTAAAGCTCGCTCTGACTCTGCCTCTACCTCTGTCCCAGTCTCTGTCTCCCGCGGGGAAGCTTGTCGGAGCTGCAGACAGTTCGTCTCTCTGCTGGCTGGCTGGCTGGCATGGCACCACCCTGGGCCGCTGAAAGCCCTGCCATTGTTGGAATCGGCGCCTACCAACCGACCGTTAGTTCGTTTGTTTGCCATGCCCAGCGAGGCGGCCGGTGGGCAAAGCCTGGCCATAGTGGCCGTCTGCTTGGGAGCTTTGAGAAGTAAGATATACGGCCACATTAAAGCTGAGTTATCACCCCCTCTTGTTTACCCGGATGAATAAAACCCTCTGTCTCCGGCTCTTTGTTGGGTCTTGGAGACTGTGTGTGAAAATAAATTGCTGTGTTGTAGTAATGCAGAGGAGGAGAGGAGAGAAATGCAGGATATTACATGGTGTGGTGAATGTAAGTGTGTGGTGGGGCTGGGTAAGTGGACATACTTGGCTCAGTGGAGTCCTATGGTGCGCTGAATGGACTCGGCCTGGAGTGGTCAGCCCACCCCAGCTCAGCCCAGCTCAAGTCTCTCTGTGTTGTTTGCTGTGTGTTGTTTGCTTGCTTCCTGTATTCCCCAGGGGCTCCAAGGGTCCTGTGGTGCAAAAACAACTGATAATGTTTTATTTACTTACTACTACCACTGGATGTGTTTGACCATGTGTGCACACACACACAGACACACACAGACACACACAGACACACAGATACAGACACAAACCCACAAGCACACACATGGACACTCTCATCCACACACAGAGTTTGGTTACTATTGTTCACACACAAACACACACACACAGACACACTCATGGACACACGGACAAACACACAGACCCATGCACACTCCCTCATGCACAAACACAATTTGGTTGTTATTTTTCACACACACATACACAAATGGACACACAGACATATACAAACCCACACACAGACATGTACACTCCCTCATGCATACACACAATTTGGCTGCTATGGTTCGCACACACAGACACACACACACATGGACACACACACACACACATACACATGAACACACACACACACACACATGAACACACACACACACACTCATGGACACACACACACCCACATGTACACAATTTGGTTGTTATTGTTCACACACACACAAGTGTTTTTTTTTTCTTTTTTTCCCATGGGATGTGCTGCGCTGTGCTGTGCCGTTGTGCACTGTCAGCAACATGCTGTATACTGCCTCCATGCCTCTCTGCCTCTCTGCCTCCCTGCCTCTCTGCCTCCCTGCCTCCCTGCCTCTCTGCCTCCCTGCCTCCCTGCCTCCCTGCCTGCCTCCCTGCCTCCTTGCCTCCTGTCTCCCTACCTGCCTCCCGGAGGGTCATGTAAAGATACGTTACCTGTGTTATCACTGTCATCATCAGCTCCCCCACGCCCACCTCCCCATGACCCCTCTGCCTTTCACTTCCTGTTGGCCCATTAGCTCTAATGCCATTCAGACTTCTCTATCGATCAGCCTTGATGTGCTCTGCCCTGATTTGAATGTTATGCTTTGAATTGTTTTTTTTCCTTTTTCCTTTCTTTCTTTATTTGTGCTGGCTAATTATTAGTTCGTGTTTAGCCAGGATCCCAGCTAACCGGCCGCCAAGTTTGTCTGACGATCAATGGAACTTCAATTGGCTATTTGTTACCTAGGCAAACTCCTCCCGGGGTAGGGTGCCCTAATGAGCTGGCTTTAATGGCTTTTTCTGTGTCCTCTGTGGCAAGGGCACAGCCAACTTTGGCTTGATATTGCTCAGAAAAAAAATCATTGCTAAATGAATCATTTACTTGCAGAAATATTTCATTTTTTTCAATGTGCATATGAAAATGCATATTAGCCTATGACAGATGGTAATTATGTTTAAAAAGAAAAAAAGAAAGGAAAAGGAAAGGAAAAAGAAACGGGGCCCTATATTTAACATTACCTGAGCAGAGTGTGGATTATCACTGATCCCCATCCATATCCATGGGGGGCCACCAGGGGCCCTATGTTTAACATTACCTGTGCAGAGTGAGACACCAGGGGCCCTATGTTTAACATTACCTGAGCATGCAGAGTGTGGTTCATTACTAACCCCATCCATGATGGGCCATCATCTGTCTGTCTGTCTGTCTGTCTGTCTGTCTGTCTGTCTGTCTGTCTGTCTGTCTGTCTATCTATCTATCTATCTATCTATCTATCTATCTATCTATCTATCTATCTATCTATCTATCATATCCTGATCCAAACCAATGGAATGTCAAGTCTTTTATTCAGTTATTCAGTGAAGCCCTATTTTAGCCTTTTTAGAAAACACAATGCAGTCCATGTTGAGCAGAGACTCTGGGTGTTTAGTCAATCTTAAATACACCAAAATCTAACAGTAGCTACCCGAGGCTCTTCAGTCTGGCCTTGTCATGCTGGTGGCACCAATGATTGTCAAATAGAACAGACGGCTCGTCCCTGAGTCTTTCCATTCTAGAGAGATGAAGCCAGAAGTCTTTCACTATTGGCAAACTTAGAGCCATATTTAGCTCTGTCTGTGATTCTTGGGCATATGTATTAAGTATGCGAAGTGGGCAGAAACGCAGCCAGGAGCACTCACAGCTGATCCTATTTGACCAAAATCTCCATCATTGTTTTTCCAGTGGCTTCATTTTTAACTGAGCAAACTCAGCCCATTCATTGTCTCTAGCCATGCAGTGCAAATCACATGCGACCGACTATCCCCCCCTCCAACTCTCTTCCACACAATCGCACACGTTGCCACACAGAGATACACACACACATGTGTGTGCAGTTATCCGTGAGCATTTATTGAAGTGGTCAGTGAACATCTGCAGGCTGTTGTATGTCTTTTGTTTTAATCTATTTATGGTGCAGTAAAGTGATTAGTCCCTGGTGGTGGGATTCTGTAGGAAACACTGCCATCTGTTTCAGGGGAGCACATCAAAGGGACTGATTCCATTCCTGTGGTGCAGTCCTGTGTCTCCCCGTCTCAGCCCCTGGGCTCAACAGACGTGATTTACACTCTCCTGCTGTTACACACACACACACACACACACACACACACACACACACACAGGCTTGCACACACACACACACACACACTCACACTCACACTCACACGTATGCAAGTTCATACACACACACACACACACACACACACACACACACACACACACACACACACACACACACACACACACATACAGTCACACGTATGTGAGTTCAGACACACACACACACACACACACACACACACACACACACACAATCTACCCCCCGCCCCCAGCCCCCGGAATCCTACATCCTCTCATCCTCCCTGAGAGAGGTAATTAGCATAAAAAGGCAGGTAGGTACTCACAAAGTGAGCTTAATGGCCGAGCCGCTGGTAAATATATGCCAGTGTCTTCTTGAATGGCATCCTGATAAATGTCTTAGGGCTTTTTTTTTTTCCTGTGTGCTCCATCCCAGCCAATGAGACTCTAGAGGATGAGCTAACATTCAGTTCGAAGAGAGAGAGAAAAAAAAAACACACAGATGTGGTGTGTAGTCTCATTCTCAGTGAGCCTAGCACTGTCACTAACCTGACAGAGATGAGTGCGGAATCAAAGTGGGGCAAATGGCGGGCTTGCTTTGGTGCGACAGGAGGGTATTATCTAACTTTGGGGTGGGCTTTACAGGGCCAGTGGGGGGTGGAGATCAGTGGCAAGGGGATTAGTGTTTTTGTCACAAAGCTGTCTGACACGGACAGCAGCTTTCCCTCTCATTCTCCCTACACCGGGGTTCACATGGTGACAACACAGGATGATCAGAGGTGTGGTTAAAGCTACACTAAGTAGTAGTAGTTTTATCTTTGGTTTTCCTACAGGTTGGAAGTGGAATTGTCTGTCATTCGAACTACACTGGGGTTCATGGTGACTACGCAGGATGATCAGAGGTGTGGTTAAAGCTACACTAAGTAGTTCTTTATCTTCTGTTGCCCTACAGGTTGGATGCGGAATTGTCTCCCATTCGATCTACAAAGAGAGAGATGGCCCACTCCTCTACATTTGCTTAGTGTGGTTATAGCCCATGGAGGGTGGCAATGCATGGTAGAATCTATCTATCTATCTATCTGGCAATGCAAATTCAAAAGTGCCTTTCAATCTGTTACAAGTTGATGAACCACTGAAACAGTTTTAGCAATATTTTTTGGTAACACTTCATTTGAAGGTGTCTACATAAGAGTGACATGAGCATGTTATAAACATGACATGACACATGTTCTAAACATTAATGACACTTCATTCATGCTTATGACTGTTGTCATTAAGTGTCATTTGGTTTCGCAATGTTAAGTTGATATTTTTTTGGATGCAGACGTTGCAAAAAACTGAATGACACTTAATAACAAGTGTCATTAATGTTAATGATATGCGATATGTGTCATGCCATGTTTATAAAGGGGTCATGTCACTTTTATGTAGACACCTTCAAATAAAGTGTAACCCATTTTTTTAAGGTTGAAAAAACGGTCTGGTCACCCTAATGTAAAAGCTATTGAAGCATCTTCAACCAAATGCATCATCTACCTGCCTTTCCCTATGATTGCTGGTGTCCAGGATATGTATACTTTTGTCACATGTACGTCACAATGGCTGATGTCAAGAATATGCTTAATTTAGCTTCGTATGTCATCACTTTGTGCACCTCTCTCTGTTTTTTTTAGCACAACACCACTGGGGATAATGGCTTGTGCATGAATCACATGTTGGTGTTGGTAACTTTAGGGACACTTTCTTGAGTAAAACAAATTTTTCAATGAGCTGAGGCTACCTTCTCATGACTGCATACTCGGTAAGAATATATAATTTATTCTAAGGTTGTAACTGTAAATGTCCTATAGATATACAGTGGAAGCCAGCCATATCTAAGCCTTACATGAACTTTATCACAATCTCCAAACGATTGGTATGACTGAAAAAAGGACCAAAGTCCTTGTATGTAAGAAAGTCTCTGAAAGGACTTAGTGTAAAGGGCCAGACACCCCTTTGCCAGTTACTCGTTTGCCACTCGTTTGGTCCTCGAGGGAGAACAAAATGACCTCCATTCAAAGCGCGACCAAAGTGAAAGGTTCTGCTGAGTGCAGCAGTATCTGCAGTAGCCTTCATAGCAGTGCAGCTGAACTTCATATCATCAGACTGATTTGGGTGAACTTCATTCCCCGTCACACACAGATGTAATTACATTCTCTGAGGCTGCTCGCTCCACGAAAGAGTGCTTTTCATGTCTAGCCTATTTGGGGTCTTCGGATATTAACCAATTAACCTGCCAAAACAGCTGACAACACAGCTGAGGTTTCAGAGCTCGATCGGATCCATTTTTAAAATCAGCTTCTGGAAATGTCCAGCAGGAGAAGTGGCAGCGTCCACTCTCATTAGCTCGATTTTGACAGCTGCAGAAAGAAAGATGTGTGTGTGTGTGTGTGTGTGTGTGTGTGTGTGTGTGTGTGTGTGTGTGTGTGTGTGTGTGTGTGTGTGTGTGTGTGTGTGTGTGTGCATGCACATGCAGCCTATGTGTGTGACTGCATTTGTGCATGCTCGTGTGTGTGTGTGTGTGTGCGTGTGTGTGTGTGTGTGTGTGTGTGTGTGTGTGTGTGTGTGTGTGTGTGTGTGTGTGTGTGTGTGTGGCAGACATGCGCATGCATGCATGCGTACGTATGGATGTGTGTGCGCGCGCGTCTTTCTGTCTGTCAGTGTGCATGTGCATATATAGGGCAAACAGGTAAACAGTCATGGTAGATTTAATGGATACTTCCTGTCAGTCTTCATTTGTGTTTGCAAGCTTCTCTCCTGTCATGAATCCCCTTCCCACTGCAAATGTAGCCCCATGCAGGCATGTTGCTAGGAATCCTGGGACCTCGGCATAGTGACAATGTCTGTTTTTTTCATAAAACAATTTTGTACCTGACATGAATTATTAAATTGATCACCACATTTCACTGTAGCAATGATGACACTGCCTGGCAAACACAGACCAGCTGGCATTATCTCATACTAATGATTAGCACTAAAACCATCATGGTAGAATGATGTCTTCCTAAATGGTTTATGTGAGGAAACGTTTAATAGGTTTTTGAGAGGTTTTGTATATCACCTGGATATCCTGTGTTTTACAGCTGTATGGAGATTTGGAGTGGGGTCAAAAGACTTCTAACACAAGGAAATATCTACACCTCATCGCTCAGACTTTAGCGCCCTCTGCTGTTTGAGGTCTGTTACAGCACTCTGCTTTATGTCATGAAACAAGGCACTTTAACCGTAGACAACTCTATAATATTTAGCCCCTAAAATAGTTCTCTGTATTATGTATTTATATAACTGTTTGCTTATTTGTGCTAACCTGCCAGGGGGGCACGGATAAAAATTAGCTACTTTTATTTTTAACTCTAATGGAAATGTTGATTATCGTGCATTGTCCCTTTTCAATAATAATACATACACCATTCTGAATGTCATATACAAGTTACAGTATGGCAAATGCCACTGAGTTTATGTCGGTCATGACTTACTTTTTTGTATTGTATATGGATACAATGGACTACTAGGCTACTTCTTAAAACACTTGCCTCTGTTTATTTTATAACACAAGCATTCGCAACAAAGACACATTTTGACATGTCAGCAAATGTGTCAGAAATTAAAAGAGGGAATAGTGAGAAAATACTGCCAAAATACTGCCTCTTTCGTTAAGTATATATATGTGGAGAATGCTTTAAGAAACTGTCAGCTGATGATGACTCCATGTGACTCACAGTCATGTGTGTGGCATGCTACCCCTTACCTCTAGGGGCGCTGTAACATTTCGTTTAAGCTTCCATACTAAGGTCACACAAGACAGGAAATACGACAGTTGTTGTTCAGGAAGTGAACCGTGGTGTCGGCCAAACAACGATGGCTAGCGTCTCGGCAAAGCAGCCCTCGAAAGCTGCTCCTAAAACAGCAACTGGTGCTTCAGGGGGAGCTGGAGCCGCTAACCCCAATGCCCCAATCCTTCCGCTGGCGTCCCCCTTGATGGGGGGCCTAAACAAAAAGAAAAAGCCCTTCCTGGGCATGCCTGCTCCCCTGGGCTACGTGCCTGGTTTGGGAAGAGGGTAAGAAGCTAACCTAGCTCCTTGCTTGACCAGCATGCTCTACTTAGCTAATGCTTTGCCGTTGTTGTGTAACCAAGTGTCATCTCCTACGCTTAGTATCTATTTTGCATGAATCATTTTGATACATTTGTGGGAATCATAGCAGGCTTAGATAACTCCTGAGGTAGTTTAGCGTAGGGTAATGCTAATAATTGAAACATCAGTTAGTCCATGCACAACTTCAGTGTAGTAACCATAGGAACTGAAGGAAGCTGTTGATTGTGTCAGTCAAGTGGCTCACTGAATGTGAAAGGGAATAGTGAACTGCTGCAACTCAGAACAGCTAAAGAGTTTGACAACAGCATGTAAAATGTTTTATTGCATATTCGGGTTTTACGATAGGTGATTTTTATTAACTCCTTTCATTCTTGTATGACTATGTCCTCAGAGCAACAGGTTTCACAACACGTTCCGATATCGGTCCTGCTCGTGATGCCAACGACCCAGTGGACGACCGTCACGCTCCTCCCGGGAAGAGGACCGTGGGGGATCAGATGAAGAAGAATCAGGATGATGATGACGAGGATCTGAACGACACCAACTATGATGAGGTGGGCAGGCTGCAGCCTTTGGACTTTTCTAGCTGTTTTTTTTTTTCTTGTCATAGAAAATGTTCTGAATTTAGTGAAAGCTTAGGGGAGGCGATCATGCTGTTGACAGTGACTTTTTGTTTTAAAGCACCTTTGCAATGTGTGTATATGTCAGGTCAGTGTTGATACTTAAAGAATATACACAAGTGTGAGTCAGCAGAACTTAAGGCCTGTCATAAATTGCCTATAGCGCTTCAAAAAAAAAAAAAAAAAACGGTTGTCAGCTCTTAATAAAAGGGCAGGTAGATTGTCTGATGTGCAAACTCTAATCTAGATACAATTAGAGATAGGCACACAGAGTGTCTTCTATGCAATGATCAGGTTAAACCTCAAGAAACCCTAGTAATGAATTGTTGTCGTCTCCAGTTCAACGGCTATGCAGGAAGCTTGTTCTCCAGTGGCCCCTATGAAAAGGACGATGAGGAGGCAGATGCCATCTATGCCGCCCTGGATAAGAGGATGGATGAGCGGCGAAAAGAGAGAAGGTGGGGGCTTCTTTTCTCCTGTTGCCTGTGCCTGTCTGGAAATATGTTCATTTATCCCAAATCCGGGGCAGTGGTAGACTGGCGGTAAAGGTCTTGTGTGACCGCAGGATTGAAGGTTTGAATCCACCAACTGCCAGTAATGCCACTGTAGACCCTGAGCATGGTTCCCACACACTGCTCCCTGGGCACCACTGTCATGGGTGCCCCCTGCTCACGTGTGTGATGGCTTAAACGCATTGTTTCAAACACTCAATTTCATTGTGTGTGCTGTGCTGTGCTGTGTAATCACAATGTCAAATGGGTGCTGATTGTTTGTAATGCTTTAATTCAGTTATTTTGTCTCTCTCACAGGGAGCTGAGAGAGAAGGAAGAGATTGAAAAATACCGTATGGAGAGGCCAAAAATCCAACAGCAGTTTTCAGACCTCAAGGTTTGTCATGGAGTAAATCAATTAGACATTTGTGCTTCATTACTGAACCAGTCTTGATGGTATTTATAAATGATTAGCACTGAACTTTAATTCACATCGGATGGCAGCATTGTCTTTACAGGGTACCAGTTTCTGTATTGCGTGTCCTATTAAAGCAGGTAGCAGTGATAGTGTGTTAGATGTTGGTGGACAGCTGTGGCCTTGTTGTTAGAGAGTTGGTCTTGTGTCCCATTCCAGTAGGAAGAGTGGGGGTGGGGGAGTAAATAACTAGTGCTCTTCTGCACCCTCATCTATGCCTGAAGTGCCCTTGAGCAAGGCCACTAACCCCCCATTGCTCCAGGGACTGTAACTGAAACCCTGTACCTTAATAACTGGTAAGTCGCTGTGGATAAGAGCGTCAGCTAATTCTAATGAAATGTAATGTAATGGATGTGTGTTTGTAGAGGAAACTGGCGGAGGTGTCTGAGGAGGAGTGGCTGAGTATCCCTGAGGTGGGAGATGCCCGAAACAAACGCCAGAGGAACCCGCGATACGAGAAGCTCACGCCTGTACCGGACAGCTTCTTCTCCAAACACCTGCAGGGGGGCGAGAACCACACCACAGTGGACCCACTTCAGGCGGTAAGACACGCACATGCACACGCACATGCACACACACATGCACAGACGCACATGCACAGACGCACATGCACAGACGCACATGCACAGACGCACATGCACAGACGCACATGCACAGACGCACGCACACGCACAGACGCACGCACGCGCACGCGCACAGACGCACGCACAAGCACAGACGCACTCACACGCGCACACGCACATATGCACATGCGCACAGACACACACACACAAATATATGTAGACACATGCACAGAAAGAGGTGGAGTGCAGGCAAATGTCAAGACCAGTTTTGATGTCTGAAGAGTGGAAGAAGACTGCATTTTTTTCTTTGTTTGTGTTTGATCTGTGAATCACATGGCATAAACAACGTGTGGAAGGAATATGTATAAATGTAGATTTACAACAAATTGTGATTCTGATACTTTCCAGTAGGGGTCAGCTTCTGTTCAAGTTATGTTATTATTCAGGAAGTAGGTCAGGTATAAACATGGAGTAAACACAGGTATTTGCAAATCGGTTCAACAAGGAGTGGCAGCGACTATTGATTTCATGTTGTCTTTCCCTCCACAATCAATAGTACCTACAGAAATCGTCAGTTTCAGTTTGAAATGCATAAATGATTTTTTCCCCCCACTGATTTGGCTCTCACACTTTGTTATATTTTTCAAAATTAGCAATTTGGGGGCCTGA
>CM059270.1:26504011-26594011 GCA_030347295.1 Setipinna tenuifilis | reverse complement strand
GTGTGTGTGTAGCACTTGAGAATGTGTCCAAGTCTGTGCGTCTGTGGAAGACTGCTGTGGAGCTGGAGGAGCCTGAAGATGCAAGAATCATGCTGAGCAGAGCGGTGGAGTGCTGCCCTACTAGTGTGGAGGTACACACACACACACACACACACACACAACCTGTCAAAACACACACTCTCACATGCGTACACACACACACACACACACACACACACAACCTCTCAAAACACACACTCTCACATGCGTACACACACACACACACACACACACACACACACACAACCTGTCAAAACACACACTCTCACATGCGTACTCATACACTCACACTCACTCACACACACGCACACACGCACAGCCTCTCGAAACACACACATTCATGCCTACTCATACACTCACACACACAAACACACACACACCCTCTCAAAAACACACACACCCTCAAAAACACCACATGAATACATCTGTGATTGAGTAGATGTGTGCATGACCTGTATAAGCACACTTTATGACGTGTGCACATAAAGCTACACAGAATGAATAAAGAGGAGATCTAGAAATACATAACGTAGGCGTAATAAAAAATTCTCTCTTTCTTTCTTTCCTTCTATCTCTTTTTCTCTGTCGCTATCTCTCTCTCTCCCCTCTCTCTTCCTCTCCCAAACCCCCAACACCCCCTTTACATCTCTGGTTCTCCCTGTGTCTCTGTCTCTCTCCCCCTCTCTCTCTCCTTGTCTCTCCCCCTCCTTGTCTCTCTCTCTCCTTGTCTCTCCCCCTCCTTGTCTCTCTCTCTCCTTGTCTCTCTCCCTCTTCTCACTCTCCCCCCTTCTCTCTCCCTCCCTCTGTCTCCCCCTCCCTCCTTCTCTCTCTCTCTCCCTCCCTCTCTCTCCCTCCCCCTCTCTCTCCCTCCTTTTTTCTCACCCTCCTTCTCTCTCTCTCCCTATTCCTCTCTCTCCCTTTCTCTCCTTCTTTTACTCTCCCTCTCTCTCCATCCTTTTCTCTCCCTCTCTCTCCCCCCTCTGTCCTGTAGCTGTGGTTGGCTCTGGCGCGGCTGGAGACGTATGAGAATGCGCGGCGCGTGCTGAACAAGGCGCGTGAGAACATCCCCACCGACCGGCACATCTGGATCACGGCGGCCAAGCTGGAGGAGGCCAACGGCAACACGCAGATGGTGGAGAAGATCATTGACAGGGCCATCACCTCCCTGCGCGCCAACGGCGTGGAGATCAACCGAGAACAGTGGATCCAGGTCAAGACACACGGGCACACACACACATACACATACACACACATACACATACACACACATGCATATGCATACATGCATACTCAATCTCTCTCTCAATCACTCTTCTCCTCACTCTCTCACACTCTCTCTCACACACTCACACACACACACACACACACACACACACCTTCCCTCCCTTTTTTGAAACACACTCTATTTCTTTCTCAACCACACACACTCTTTTATTCTCACACACAAATACACACACACACACACACACACACACATACAGTACACACACACACATACAGTACACACACAAGGCACACTCGTATCTCTTAGCGGCCCCAATTTAATTCCTTTTTCCTGTGTGGCCAGCCCCAGGCAGTGTGTGTAGGGGAGTGTGAAATAAGTGCCATAACTCCCCGCTGAGTTTGATTAATTAGTATTTGATTAATAGAGGTGTTCTCTGGTTGGCTCCCGAGTGCTCCCGTCCTCTGCTGTGCTGCAGGGGGACTTGTAGAGAAGTTTCACTCCTGCATATTCCCCAAGGGGGGAAAATAATTGTGGTGCCGATCGTGTGTTACACCCCCATACTGTTGTTTTCGGGGCGTTATGCTCTTCGATATTTTCTCCCCCCCACCCACCCCCCCCCTTTCGCTCTCTACAGCTCTTCACCAGCAGCCTTGTGAGGGCATGAATCTATGCCGGTGACTTACTTAAAAACAACTTCATGACAAGATGACAACAACAACAATGTGGCTGAAAGGCAGTGGTGTTTCTTTTTCATTCACTTTGGTTTGATGATTGTTGATAATTGGGTCCACTTCATGCCAGTGCCATGCTGTAGGTTGGAGAAAAGGCCACAGCGGACATGAAGGAAGAAAGAACCAGTTAGCCTGTTTGATTTTGTTACTTGCCAGCCAAGCCAAAGGGAATCCTTGGCCCTTGTATGTTTTGTCAAAACTCATGGTGACCCAGTGTTGGGGGGTGCATCAAGGTATCTAACATGAGAAAGATGTTGAGAGTGATGTGAACCCAGTGTGATTAAAGCATGAAGCAGAATGATCTCTTTGGCTAGTAGAACGGTGGGAGACAAAAAAAATGAGTAAATTGATTCACTTTTGCCACAATTTGCTAGTTGGCAACACTAGATTACAGTGACTATGCTAAGCTAAGGTCAGTGCTGCCAGATTCGGACAATGGCTGGGTCAGCTAGAAAATGCTTCTGCTCACTTATCGAACTTTAGGGACTGCGGGGAAAGACTCCATTTTACCTGGGGGTGGCGTATTCCTTTAAGCTAGGCACAGACCTACGATGGAACATGCAGTTGCAGGTAGCCCACGGTAGACAGAGGCAGTAGGGGACAGCCGGGGTGCTCAGTCACAACATCAGCTGTCATGTATGTTGAGAAGACCAATTTGAATATGACACAATCATTTCCATTGTTGACGCAATTCCGATTAAATCAAACATGTTTGGTTTGATTTGATTAGCACCAGTCTGTTCTATGTTTTCATGGCTTTGATTGATCTTTATGTCTGTGCTAACAGCGACGTAAAATTGCATCCGAAGCTGTCGGTAGGTTTGGTGTGCTCGGTCATCTTGTAATTATGAAAGACTGAAAAATCCGGAGATCTGTTTCCAGCTGTAGTATTATGTTATTTCATTATTGTAAAAAAAAAAGCATGAACAATGCAAGACTCTGAATTTCCACATTAGATTCTGTGGTGTGTATGGGGACAGGATGGAACGAGATATTCAGAATATTGGAATGTATATTTTGCAACATTGTAGTCTCACATGTGATTGTGGTGAACCCTGACGTTCTAGATTGTTCAGGTTTAAACTTGCTGTTTTTTTGTTTACTGCCATCGATGTCACCATCTGAGGGCCCCTCTGTTAGGAGAGGACATGCTACTCTTAAATATCCAGTTGCCAGGTGACTGACCAACGTCACAGTGAGGGGTAGCACTCCGAGATCAGCCGTGTACTAGAGTGGCAGGCCAATGAGTAGCCTGCTGAGAAGAGGACCGGGCTGTATCAGGTCTTGGCAGCAGTGTGTGTGTGTGTGTGTGTGAGAGAGAGAAAGAGTGAGAGAGAAAGAGTCTGTGTGTGTGAGAGAGAAAGAGTGTGTGTGTGAGAGAGAAAGTGTGTGTGTGTGTGTGTGAGAGACTGTGTGAGAGAGTGTGTGTGTGTGTGTGTGTGTGTGTGTGTTACTGATGATGAATGGCGTAGCGTGGTAGCGAGCTTACCTCTGCTCTACTTAGGTTATGCCACTGTTGTGTAACCACGCAAGCCGGAGATGGCCAGCGTCTCCTTTTTTTCTGCTCGTTTTTATTTTCCCTTTTGGCAGCTGCTCCTTGATTTCAGTGTCATTACCCTGCCTTGGTTTTGGCATGCCTGCCGGTGCTGAAAGACCCGCGGGCCAAGACTGGAGCGTGCTGTAGAGCTGCACACACACAGTAGTGCTGGCCAGCACCAGCGCCAGACCTGGCACAGACCTGGCCCAGACCTGGCCCAGCTGTGGTGTGGTGTGGTGCGGGTCTATCGTATACACAGCCACAGAAAACACTGCAGAGCCAACATTTTGCATGTGGGCAAAGTCTACAGTTTTAATGTCACTCATCGATACGTGCGTGCCACAATAGGATGGATAGTATTCATTCAAAATTAAGTTGCATTCAAAAGCCATGGTTGGTTTTTTTTTTTCCCAAAGTTTTCTTTAGATTTTCTCTTAAATTTCCCTTAAACTAGACTTGAATTAAACAGTCATTAATTCTTTGTGTCAACTTTTCCTCAAGAATGTCCTAATAAACAAATGTTGTATAAACGTTTCTCTTGGCAGTTTGCCAAAGAAGGGAAGGAACAGAGTTACTGTGGTTAAGGGGAAGAGGAGATACCTTTACAAACATTTTGCACCATTTTGTACCACAGCTATGCCAGAAATCACCGATATATGCCCTCTGGCTGGAGCATCCTAGTTCTGGGGACACACATACACACACACACACACACACACACACTTCTCATACACACCTCCTGACACACACACACACACACTTCTCATACACACCTTCTGTCACACACACACACACACCTCCTGTCTCACACACACACCCGTGCACACACCCACACACCTACACACACACCCGTGCACATACACACGCACATCCCAGGCAGAAGGTCACAAATGCTAGTGAGCCCGCCTCTCTTGTATAACATGCCCTAAAATCTAACATCTCAAATTACTGAAACACACACACACACACACTGAGTACACAGGTCACAAACGAGTGCACGCTCTTGCATGCACAGTCTCATTCTCTCTCTCTCACTCTCTCTCTCTCTCAATTTCACACTCTCTCTCTCCTACACACACACACACACACACACACACACACACACACTTGCACACAGAAATCTCAGAGCTTGACCTACTGCACTATCTGCTCCACATCTCAGCTCCTTACTGGAAAAGGAAGCAAAATGAGCAGGAAGACGCTAAAAACAGATAACACTTACAAATATCATAAAGCATAAAGGGGATTTTAGGGCCCACTAATATTATGTTTATATTATATTATATTATATTATATTATATTATATTATATTGTTGTTTAAAGGTGATAATTAAAGGTGTGTTAGTGGTAAGTGTAACCATGGTAAACATTTTAACAGTTAGGGTCAGCACATTTTAGTGCTATCTGTGTATGTGTGTGTGAGAGTATATGTGCGAGTGTGTGTGCGTGTGTGTGTGTGTATGAGAGCATATGTGTGTTTCAGTATGTGTGTGTGTATGTTTGTGTTTGCTTTAAAGATCTCTGAGTTTCACTTTCCCGTTTCGCACATGGACTTACAGTGAACTAGCTGTACGGAGTGGTTAGCAAAACACATTCTGGTACAAAAGGTTCAGGTCATCAAGATCCCCTTCCTCCTCCCGCCAACTCCCAACCCCCAACCCCCAACCCGCGCTCCTCTACACTACATTAGCACTTGCACTAACAACGGAATTATAACTAAGGCAAGATTTTTAACGAAACTTTTCTTTGTGTGTGTGTGTCTGTGTGTGTGTGTGTCTGTGTCTGTGTGTGTGTGTGTGTGTCTAGGATGCGGAGGAGTGTGACAAGGCTGGGAGTGTGGCGACGTGCCAGGCCATCATTAGGGCCGTGATTGGCATCGGCATAGAGGAGGAGGACTGCAAACACACGTGGATGGAAGATTCTGAGAGTGTATGACACACAGACACACACATATGCGCACGCCTGTGGGTGGAACATTCTTAGAATGTCTCTGCCTTACACACACACACACACACACACACACACACACACACACACACACATTAACACACACTTTAATAGATACACAACCTCAGTAACCCCCAAACAAAAAAACAAAATGAATACCAAAACCGAGCCAAATTGACCTTATCCAAGATTTACACAACTTCCACAAACACACTAAAGGACTTGAATGCTTGACAAAGATTCTGGGAAATGCTTGAATGTGGTCTTGGCGTTACCATGCCGAAACCCTTAAGAGAGAGGACTTGTATACAGACACACTACAGAAATAGACTAGTTTCCTGGATATGCAGTCTGTGTATAGACCCATTTCAAACTGTGGGACAGTATTTAAGTAACCTTACTCATCGATGGCATGAAGAAACTTCACAGTGTAGCTTTAATCATCAGAAATGATCAAATACACACTTAAGTGTTATTTAAAAACAACAAAATTAAGAAACTTGTTCCCGAGCTCAGAACATTTATAGTTTATGCCCTATAAGAGCACACTAAACAGCACTGAGTACAGACCACCCCTGACTCTTTTTGTCTCCTCACTCTCACCCCTGCTCCCCTTCTGTCTGTCTGTCTGTCTGTCTCTGTCTCTCTCTCTCACCCTCTCTCTCTCCCTCTCTCTGTCTGTCTCTCTTTCTCTCTCTCTCTCCCTCTCTCTGTCTCTCTCTCTCTCACCTTCTCTTTCTCTCTCTGTCACTCTCCCCCCCACACACACACTTGTGTGTGTGTTCCACAGTGTGTGTCCCATGGAGCTCTGGAGTGTGCTCGAGCCATCTATGCCCACGCCCTGCAGGTGTTCCCCAGCAAGAAGAGCGTGTGGCTGAGGGCCGCCTACTTCGAGAAGAACCACGGCACACGGTGAGTGGACACAGCACCCAGAGTGCCATTCTTGGATATGCTTTTGTGTTGTGCTGATTTTTTTATATCCATTCAGCTGGGGGCCAGAAGACACAGCAATGACAAAGGCAAACAGTCCACAGTAGTGTTTCACTTTGCACTGTGAATGTGAACACACACAAACAGAGAGAAACTGTTCTCAGCTAATCAACATGGAAGCTGAAGGAATAAATCAAGCGATTTAGAAGGCTGGAGCCAAACTGTTCAAATTTCAAAAGGTCAAAAGAATGGTCACATGCCTCTGAAGGTCAAAATAAGGTCAAAAGAATGTGCAGATACCTCTGACATTTGTCTCTGAGGGCCAGTATTTAGAAAGCACTGTTTCTGGCTCCCCGCCATAGACTGTATAGGACAGAACTGGACAAACCCTCTGGCACGTCACGCATAGACCTTCTCACAGACCGCATGAGGGCTAAATTGCACCGCCATCTTTGCCAATTCATTTTATGAATGTCAATGTAAATGATCTAGGGATTAAACTAGTGGATTCTTTAAAACAAATTCACCCCTGTCATAGTTATCATGGATCCAAAAACTACTGAAACATAAACAAAAGCGTTTTTCTTGCTGTGAAAATTGACTTTTTAACACGGCAGTCTATGGGAAGTTGTTCGCTTCTGCAGCCAGCCCCCAATAGACATGTGAGGTATTGCAACTTCAGAACCTTCAGTTTTGGCGTCATTTTTTGGCCTGCAGTGTTACCGCGAAGGGCACGAACATACACACTATTGCGAAAGTCACCGCCCTGACGCCAACATGTCATTCATCTGATACTTTTATAATCTCGTATAAAATCTGTTCCTGCTGATGGTTTAATTCACTGCTTTCTTCTGCACCGTATTGTGTTGTCCAGACTTGCGTGCTTGTAAGCCCTTTTACGTATTTTTTTTTTTTTTTTTATTAATTTCATTTTTTTTTAGTAGTGAGTTGGAATAATCATTCCATTTATCTCAAACTGCCAGCCCAGCCCTTCCATTTACAGTCTCGCTTTCTTCTCTTTGCTTGTCTTGCACTTACACTGACTCACACACACACACATGGATTAGAAGCAATAGAATCTACAGCCATTCATCAATTACTCTGCAGCCAGTTGTGTGCGTGTGTTCGTGCATGCCTGCGTGCGTGTGTGTTTCTGAGTAGTGTTGCCATAAAAGGCATCAAGGATGCAGTTATTTTTAACATGGGCTGGAAAATTTAAAAAGAAAGAAAGTCTTAGTACAGCCCTGCGTGAGTTGTCTTCTAGCCCAAGCCCTGCTGCCCTGCTGCGTTCAGTGTTCTTCTACTATTGATTCAGTACTCCCATTAACGTGTAACCTTAAGAGCTAATGTGGACATGGACAGAGTCCTTCTGTTTCTTGTGTTTATGTTGCCCAATTTTCTACACCATTCACGGAGAGCTTACCAGTTCACCACTTACTTTCATTTATTTGCGTCATTACGCCCAACTGCTCCGGCGCCACTGGACTGCAAGAAATGTTGTCTTGTTGTGACCTTGCCAAACTGTAAAGCACTTTGAGCTGCATCTTGTATGTATGAATTGTGCTAAACAAGTAAAAGATTATTATTATAATTAGAAGTATAATAAGTAAACGATTATTATTATTATTTTTCTTTCCCGTCCACAGGGATTTTGCCCACTTTTCTACACGTTTCACGAAGAGTTTACCAGTTCACCACTTACACTTTTATTTATTTTTCCTCCCCCCCCCCCTCCCCCCCACAGGGAGTCGCTGGAGGCCCTGCTGCAGAGGGCAGTGGCCCACTGTCCCAAGGCCGAGGTGCTGTGGCTCATGGGGGCCAAGTCCAAGTGGCTGGCCGGGGACGTGCCTGCAGCCAGGAGCATCCTCGCCCTGGCCTTCCAGGTGAACTTTTGTAGCAGTACAGTGTGTGTGTGTGATGTGTGCTATAGCTGATAGCAGGAGCATCCTCGCCCTGGCCTTCCAGGTGAGCTGTTGTAGCAGTACAGTGGTCTCTGAGACATCCCTACTGGACTATAGCTGGGGTATATAGTATATATGGCCTTCCAGGTGAGCTGTTGTAGTAGTACAGTGGTCCCTAAGACATGTGAGCCATTGTAGCAGTATACTGTGGCCTGGGATATGTGCTGTAGTGTAACTGATGGCAGGAGCATCCTCGCCCACCTGGCCCTCCAGGTGAGCTGTTGTAGCAGGACAGTGACGCCTGGGACATCCCTGCTGTGCTGTAGCTGGTGCCAGGAGCATCCTCGGTTAAAGCAGTGCAAGTGGAAGGTGTATGTAGGACAGGTGGAAGAGTGAGACGTAGGGGCAGGTTAGGATGTAAGAGTAGTACAGGTGTAAGGTGTATGTAGGACAGGTGGAAGAGTGAGACGTAGGGGCAGGTTAGGATGTTAGAGTAGTGACAGAGAGACATTCGGACTTCCAGATATTCTTGGGCTATCCATGGGAAAAACAGATTGCTGTTAGACCACAGTGCTTGAAGACCACTGACTGTTGTTTTAATAGTGTGTATGTGTGTGTGTGTATTTGTTTGTGTGTGTTTGTGTGTGTCTGTGTGTTCGTGTCTGTGTGTTCGTGTCTGTGTGTTCGTGTCTTTGTCTTTGTGTGTGTGTGTGTGTGTGTGTGTGTGTGTGTGTGTGTGTGTGTGTGTGTGCGCCCGCCCCCGTCCTCGCAGGCAAACCCAAACAGTGAGGAGATCTGGCTGGCTGCCGTGAAGCTGGAGTCGGAGAACAATGAGTACGAGAGGGCCCGGAGACTGCTGGCCAAAGCCCGCAGCAGCGCCCCCACAGCCCGGGTGAGTGACCTTGACCTTTGACCTTGACCTTTGACTTTTGACTCCTGACCCCTGCACCAAAGACCAAGCATAGAGGTCCACTATTGAGTGACTTATGATTTTATTTTATTTATTTATTTTTTATTTAACCTTTATTTTACCAGGGAATAAAATCACGATGAGACCAAAATGTCTTTTTACAAGTGAGCCCTGACCAGGATGGCAGCCCTTTAAAGACAAAAAGACCAGTATAAAAACACACTGATGATGTATCAGGCATCATGGGTGCATTTATGATAAAAATACCCTCATTACCCTAAGGGGACTATGTTGAAACGCTGTCAGCAGTCAGCCAGAAGAGACTTAACTGAGAGAATTGATGGCGTCTCGGTCTCTTTCTTTCTTTTTTTACTTTCTCTCTTTGTGTCTCTTCTGCATGTTCCTCTTTTTCGTATCCCTCTCTCCATCTGCCTTCATAACCTCCCTCCCTCTTTTGTTTTTCTCTTTTAGTCTTCCGTCAAAAACACTTCACCGTTTTCTGTGTTGTACTACATACATAGTATATTTCTAGTATCTTTCTCTCTTTTTCTTTCTCTCTCTCACTCTCTTTCTCTCTCTCTCTCTCTCTCTCTCTCTCTCTGGCTGCTCTGCTTGGTGACTTCTGGCAGTTGTGTGGCTGGTTCCTAACAGGTTGCAACAGTAACAGTGTGTCCTATCTGTTTACAGTGCTCTTCATGTAGGTAGTGGCTCACACTTGACCCAGTTTCCACTGTATGCATTTGTAGGAGGAAAGGGAATGATATACCACACACACACACATGAAGACAGACACACACACACACACACACACACACACACTCGCACGCGCACACACACACACTCGCACGCGCACACACACACACACACACACTCGCACGCGCACACACACTCGCACGCGCACACACACTCGCACACACACACACACACACACACACACACACACACACACACACACACACACACACACACAAGGATATGGCGCTAAGTGGTTTCAAGTGATGCCGCCCCCACTGGAGAGAGCAGCAGTGTTGGCTTTCTGTCCACCCCTGACCTCGCTTCACCCCTTTGGCAATGACTCTTCCAGACACTCCTTTCTTCCTCTCTCTCTCACAATCCTTCTCTCTCACTATCTCTATCTCTCTCTCTCTGTCCATCTTTCTGCTTCCGTTTGCTTCTGTCTCTCCATCTCTTCCACTCTTTCCCCCAGTGCTTCTCTCTCTCTCTCTCCACATCTCTCTCTCTCTCCACATCTCTCTCTACCTCTCCATTTCTATCTCTCCCTGTTGTCAGTAAATAACGCACAGGTTTGGGGAAGCTCTCCCCTTGTCGCAACACGCCGGGCCTTGCGAATTAACCCTCTTTATCAAAGGCCCAATCAAGCTATCAGGTGTCTCTGCCAGGGTTGGCTGCCTGTCTCGAAAGTGAGATTACCATCAGCAAAACCATCAATCATTTCACTAGTGTGTGTGTGTGTGTATGCGTGTAAGTCAGTGAGTGTGTGAGTCATTAAGTGTGTGTGTGAGTCAGTCAGTGAGAGAGAAACATAGTGTGTGTGTGTGTCAGTGTCAGTGTCAGTATCAGTGAATGTATTCATTGATAGCTAATGAGTCATCGTCAGAGAGTTTACACAGATGTGCCCCGGGCGCACACACACACACACACACACACACACACACACACACACACACACACACACACACACAGCACTAATATGGGGCTTGCGGGTGCAGTTCTGCAGTTCACCCCACTACCAGTGCTTACGTCAGCCAGTTACCACGACCAAAGCTTCTCACGCTCTGTGCTAGTGGAAGGCTGGCTTGCATACTTTGGTGCACGTAACATTAATGTTCCGTTAAGTTGCCTTTGTGGCCTCGGTCAGCCGTGAGAAGTCTTGGATCAGGGTGCCTGGCACTCATCACAGTAGTAGTAGTAGTAGTAGTAGTAGGAGAGAACGTAAACGTTCTGAACATAAAAGCTCTATTTACTAAACTGGCTGATTCTGATTAGCACAACTTTTCAGCCAGGTACATTAGGTAACTTGTGAAGTGTCCCGTTTTTAGATTAACTGCTTCGTAAAATATCCCGGTAGAACCAGTATTACAGTAGGTCTTTTTTCTTTCTGTGCCTGGGGTGTTTCATAACTCTGTCAACGAATGGCATCAATACACGACCGCACCGAGTTTTGTGTCGTTAGGGCAACGGATCTTAAACAAATAACATGCTGGCTCCAAATGGTGCTTGATCCTGCTGTCTGCAAAACCCTTATTTATAGTGTAGCTGCGAGAAAGCCTGAATCTTGTATTTACAGGCGACATATTTTAGAAGCTTTTTCTTTTGTTGCTCTCGGCACTGTTACTACAGTATGTCCCAATACCGAGATCTGATCGTCTAAGAAAAACAGTGGAAAAAGTAGATTGTGCATGGCGTCGATAGCAGTCATTTTGTTTGGACAGAATCACCCCATTTAGGCCTACCTGCCTGTCAGTACAGCCTGTTGCCCTGTGATTCCTATTGCACATTCTGAGTTTGGGGGGTGGGGGTGGGGGGGTGGGAAGAGGTGGGATTTTTTGTTCCAATAAATATTTGTGTATTTCCATTGTAAAAACAGTCTGGTTCTTGCTCAGCTGGAACATTAAACTTTTCCCTAACCCCGTGGGGAGCAGGGCAGTGACGTCTCTTCCACAAATGAAACTCCTTAAACGTTCTTCTTGCTCCGACTTTAGTTCCTCGACATTCCGAAGCATTGCCACAGACTTGAATGGCCGTGCTTACTTTGTTGTCCGCTGCCATTGCTGATCTACATCCATAGGTAGACTACAAACAAGTGAAATGCAGCGCACACAATCAATGCCAATCAATCGCTCACGAATGCTCCTGTCCGCTGATTGGCTAGGAAGGATTCTGCCTGCAACCAGCCATTTCAATGAGACTAGTGCCAGACTCTGTACAGAACAAAGTGAAGGGGCTGGTTTATCAGGCTCGCCTTCCTCTAAGCTGTCAGAGGAAAACAAACATGAGTGGGTGTTTGTAGACTGTCATGCTCAGCGTTGCAAAAAAAAAAAAAAAGGGGGTGGCATCTCTGTTGCCTTCTAACATGTTACCCCCATAATTTTTTTGACCCTTTCATTTTGCTCGTCTTCCTTCTCGCCTCCTCTCCTTTCCTGTCGCAGGTGTTCATGAAGTCGGTGAAGCTGGAGTGGGTGCTGGGCAACATCGACGCAGCCCAGGAGCTCTGCACTGAGGCCCTGAAGCACTACGAGGACTTCCCCAAGCTCTGGATGATGCGCGGCCAGATCGAGGAGCAGTCGGAGAACACCGACAAGGCCCGCGAGGCCTACAACCAGGGGGTATGGGGCACTCTTCTAATGCCGCTCACACACACTCAAGGGTTAAAGGGAGGGTCTGAAAGGGAAGGGTAGGGTTAAGTGAGGGGATAATGTTCCGCAAGGGGGTCATTGTCATGGAATAAGCCTTGACCCTTCACTCAAGGGTTAAAGGGAAGGTCTGAAGGGGAAGGGCAGAGTTAAGTAAGGGCACCCCCAAAAGGGGGTAATTCTCGTGGAATAAGCCCTGACCAAGTGACGAACACCGACAAGGCCCGCAAGGCCTACAACCAGGGGATAGGGGCCGCCCACTGCCACTCTTCTAACGTCGCTCACACACACTCTTCATTCAAGGGTTAAAATAGAGGTCTGAAAGGGAAGGGTAGGGTTAAGTGAGGGGATAATGTTCCAAAAGGTGGTCATTCTCGTGGAATAAGCCCTGACAGAGTGAAGCAGGACCCTGACAAGAAGCGACGTGAAAATGACTCCCTTGCTGAACATTGTCCCGCTTATGATATGGCTACTTGCCAAAAAAGTGATAATAGACAGTTAGAAACTTCTAGCAAAGTCATATTTTAAATGTTTTGTTGCCACTTCATGGCCTCCGCTGCTTGAAATAGTTGATCAAAGGAACAGAATGTACAAGTGTTGCATAGCAATGTATCCAGCTGCTAAATAACTTGTTGCAGCTTATTGTTGCTATTCTGTGATGATAAGTGAACAGACTACTTGCAGAGTGATCTGAAAGAAGCACAAAAAACCTATTGCAATTGACAGCAGTCATTATACAAGAATGTTTGATCTCTGAACATTGGAGTGGCCCATTCAAAGTCAATTGGGGGGGTTGTCAGCATTCTAACGAGTATAATAAGCTGGGGACAGTTAGGGCTTTTCAGACTTTCCCTCTAATTCTAAATATCTTTACAAGAAGGTTGTATAGGCAGATTTAGACTATAAAAAACTCTTTCGGTCTGGACTTGAGGTAGTCAACCCTTACCACTTTAGTGGCAGAGCTGAAATGGGCAATTTGGGAGCCTGCCTCCTAATGGGGATTTTTTTTCTTTCTAAGCTTTTCTTGTACTCTTTCTAAGTATCTCCACAAGAACGTTATATAGATAGGCAGATTTAGACTATAATTTTAAAAAAAATATTTTGGTGTGGTCTTCAGCTAGTCGACCCATAACACTAACACAGGGCTGAACTGGGCAATTTGGCAGCTCGCCTGCTAATGTTTTTTTTTTCTTCTTCTTTCTTAGCTTTTCTTGTACTCTTCACAGAGCATCCTGCTAGAAAAATACCGTTTTTTGTCTTTGCCTCAGATTAGAAAAACACAAAAGAAATTTCACTAGAACAGCAATAAGAACAAAAAAAGCCATTTTTATGAAGCTTGAGGTTTTTGTGAGGTTAAGTTTTATGAAGCTTAGTGAAAAGGTGGCATACTCAAAGGAAGAACTCATTTAATTCAGGACAGAACAGAAAGACAAGTTCAGTTTCCCTTTGCTGAGCTTGTGTGATAAGCTATGCGGAAATTGGCCTCGGTGCAGGTCTGCTGTATCCAAATGCACACCTAGTTGCTTGACTGCATTCATTGATTTGGTTTTCTGTGTCCTGTTCAGTTGGGATATTATCTGGAAGCACTTTACCAGGTCATCTAGTCTCTGATGTGTTAATCTCTAATGTGTATGTTGCATACAAGGATACAAGGATGGTTTATTGTCACATGCTGAGACATGCTGGGTAGAGTAGGGCATGCCGTGAAATTGGTAATTGTTAGCCTAAAATTGCCACATTGGCCTCTTACAAAGCTCTTCTGATCTGCTAGTTTTACATTTAGTCATATTTTTTTAGTAAGTCTTGTTTTTTTGGTGCTGTGTTGTTAACATGTGCTCAGTTAACACAGGTGTGTGTCTGTGTCTGTGTCTGTGTCTGTGTCTGTGTGTGTGTGTGTGTGTGTGTGTGTGTGTTGTGTGTGTGTGTCTGTGTGTGTGTCTGTGTCTGTCTGTGTGTCTGTCTCTGTGTGTGTGTCTGTGGTGTGTCTGTTACTGTGTCTGTGTGTGTGTATGTGTGTGTGTGTGTGTGTCTGTTGTGTGTGTGTGTGTGTGTGTGTGTGTGCACGCGTCCGTCTCTGTGTGTGTGTGTCTGTGTGTGTACCTGCCTGTAGCTGAAGAAGTGTCCCCACTCCATGCCCCTGTGGCTGCTGCTGTCTCGGCTGGAGGAGCGTGTGGGTCAGCTGACCAGAGCCCGTGCCATCCTGGAGAAGTCCCGCCTCAAGAACCCCCAGACGCCGGAGCTCTGGTGAGACTGCTGCACACACACACACACACACGCAGACAGACAGACACACACACACACACACACAAGCTGACTTGCATGCATGAAAAAACAGACACCATGATGGGTACAGAAGGTGTACTCAGACACACTGGGCAGGCTCACAGTGTGTGTGTGTGTGTGTGTGTGTGTGTGTGGTGTCTCTGCTCAGGTTGGAGTCGGTGAGGCTGGAGTTCCGAGCGGGCCTGAACATCGCCAACACACTGATGGCCAAAGCTCTGCAGGAGTGTCCCAACTCAGGTATGGCCAAACTATATGCTTTTGTATTTTTGTTGTTTTGTTATTTGGTTTTGTAAGTCTATAACGTTTCTTTTTCTTCTGTAGCTGAAGCAGGTACTTGTTTACTATGTTTTTATGAGACGGGCAGTGTTAGGCCACCTGAATTTCCCCCTGGAGGGATAATAGCGTTTACATTGACTTTGACTTAAAGCATCTCACGACTAATTACACACGTATAATTGAGTACGTGCCAAATAAAATTAAACTTTGAACTGGCACCTATTGAAGCGTGCACAATGTAATATGGCCAACTCCCAGTGCTGTGCACTATGTAAAGAAGGAGTGGATAATTTGACTTGGCTGGGACATGAAGGGAAATTGAACATGTTGCTGCTGTAGGCAATAGTCTAATGGGCTATGTGCTTCCCTGCCTGCGTTTCTCCTCTCACTGTCCTGTTCTGTCGCTTTCTCCCTCTCTCTATCTTCTATCTCTTTCTTTCTCTCTTCCTCCTTCTCTTTTTTGCTCTCTCTGTCTCCCCCCCCCACTCTCTCCCTCCTCCCTCCCTCCCTCTCCTCTCTCTCTCTCTCTCTCTCTCTCTCTCCCCTCTATCTCTCTCTCTGCCCCTCTATCTCTCTCTCTCTTCCTCCTCTCCTCCCTCCCTCCCTCCTCAGGCACCCTGTGGGCGGAGGCCATATTCCTGGAGGCCCGCCCCCAGCGTAAGACCAAGAGTGTGGACGCGCTGAAGAAGTGCGAGCATGACCCCCATGTTCTGCTGGCCGTGGCCAAGTAAGCCCGTTCACAGAGTTCCCTCCTCCTTTAGTCACCTCCCCCTTTTTTCAGTATAGGTTACTGTACAGAACTATAACGATAACGGCAGCTAATACTACAACAATATGAGCATCCACACTGAAGAATCACGTTTAATTCTTGTTACGATTTGGACAACTATAAGAATCTATAAATTGGTGTGTGTGTCTGTGTGTGTCATTCGTTCCACTAAGGGCAAATTTGGTCTTGCTAGAGTCTTGCTAATGGCACGAGTGAGTGCAGTGCCAGGTTTCATGTTCATGACAAACAATGGCAAAATATCTGTAAAACAAGCTTCATTTGCCTTTTGTCTGTGTGTCACTCTGAGTACCGTAGCCACTCCCCTCTCTCACACAACACGGCTGCATCAACGGGCTACGCACTCGTCATGTAAATTCCAAAGAATTCTGATTGGCTGATAGTGTTTTTATAGTTCATTAAATCGCTCTGAAAGTGATCCAAGTGATATCATTTAGCATGTTGTCATCATTATAGGTGATATGTGAACAACACCATTCATTTAAGTGAGCTAAGTGTTTTGTTTTCTTGTTTTTTTTTTTTACAAGGATGTAGTTGTAGTTATAGTTGTAATTATAGTTCTGGGTGTTAACAGGCCTTAGGGGTTGATGGCACTCCGTATCAATGTGTTGTTAATCTTTTTTGTCAGTACAGTTTGTTTCTTTGAAGGTACTTTGGATAAATGCCTCTGCTTGATTTACAGCTTTAAACAGACATGCAAACGTATTACTTACATAGATTACATCACCAAGTAGTCTCATTCCTCTGCTACACCTTGAATTTGTGTGCATTTACTGTAGCTCTGTATATAACCACACCACTTCTTGAATGTGGTGTGTGTGTGTGTGCTTGCTTGCTTGCTTGCTTGTATGATCAAAGGGACACTGATCTTTCTATTTTTGGACATTTCCTGTGTGTGTTTTCGTGTGTGTGTGTGGACTGCAGACTGTTTTGGAGTGAGCGCAAGATCACGAAAGCTAGAGAGTGGTTCCTGAGGACGGTGAAGATTGAGCCAGACCTGGGCGACGCGTGGGCCCTCTTCTACAAGTTCGAGCTGCAACATGGAACAGAGGTACAGCGCTGCGAGGACCACAACAGTGTTTCCCCTTGTCGACACCAGTCTACACACACAGAGTCCACTATCAAAGTACCTTGTAATTAACAAATTAAACCTAGCTGACCCTCACCCTCGATGTCTGTGGAACACACCAGTGTTTCCCCTTGTCACCCCTCTAACTCCCTAAGAGTTCACCAGTCTACACACACACAGTCCACTATCAAAGTGAAGAAATTAAACCAAGCTGCCCCTCACCCCCCACATTTATCTGCAGACGAGGAAGTCCTGCTTCAGTCCTGCTGTGTGTTGTTTGTACTTTCCTTGTTTATCTTCCTGCTCAGGAACCACAGATGCAAATAGGCTACATAGCTGACTGTGGTTCTGTACATGGTCGTGCTTCACTACACTATTAAATGAAACTGAACTGAAGCTGACAGATTTCCAGCATCGTTGTACATATTATACCCACCTGGCTTCACGCACATATGCTGAATCCAAAATCCTCACTCATTCAAAACCCATGCAACTCACACCCTATATTAGTGCACTGTATTGGGAGTGATTGAGCATTTCAGGACTCTGCAGTACTGATATACTGGTAGACGAGCATGTCCTGTTGTGCTGTCTTGAGGCTGATGGCCTGTGTGTGTGTGTGTGGGTGTGGGTGTGGGTGTGGGTGTGTGTGTCTGTGTGTGTGTGTGTGTGTGTGTGTGTGTGTGTGTGCGCGCGTGCGTGTGTGCATTTGTGTGTGTCTGTCTGTGTGTCTGTCTGTGTGTGTGTCCGTATGTCCGTGTGTGCGTGTCCGTGTGTCCGTCCGCGTGTGTGTGGTGCAGGAGCAGCAGGAGGAGGTGCGTAAGCGCTGTGAGAACGCGGAGCCGCGGCACGGAGAGCTGTGGTGTGCCGAGTCCAAACACGTGCTGCACTGGCAGAAGAAGATCGGAGAGATCCTCACACTGGTGGCGTCCAAGATCAAGAACGCCTTCTGAGCTCCACCCAGAACCGCTCGACAACTCCAGAACCGCTCGAGTTTTTCCAGAGCAACACCAACGTTCATACGCGTGTGCGTCTGTGTGTGTGTGTGTGTTAGATCAGCAGCACATGCAGTGTGCTTCTTTATTCTTGTCTTTTTGTTTTTTTAGATAGCTGAATCATGACCAACAGGAGTCAGAATGTTATTGTTTTCTCCAGTAAGGATAACTGCTACTCCGAAGGCTTTTTACCCCCACACACACACACACACACACACACACACACAGCAGACAGCCACCTCACATGGACTGATGGCCTCTTGGCTCTCCTTTGATATGATAGATGTACTGAACAAAACTTTGTTGTCATTGTTGTTATGGTAAATATATTTTTAAGGGGTTGAGTTCTCTGTTTTTTTCCCCTTTTTGCTGTTTTTTCCTACCCTTCGCTTTCTGCAGTGCTCACACTTGTTCTGTAAACCGCAAACATGTCAATAAACTGAATAAGGAGAGTAAGCAGCTAGGCTTTTGTCCTTTTATGAGTTGTCCGTATACACCTCCTGAACTAAAATCAAAGAACAAAGAAGGCGGGTTAATGTAATGCGCCTGTCACAAAAAACACTTTATTAAAAAGTGAGGGGCGCACGTGAAGGTCCATTTTGGTCTCGTCTGCCTTTTCAATGTTCGCCAGTTAGCTGATGAGTGCATTAGGCCACACCATCGGATTCTACACTTTGGGTACTATTTATTTTTGTTTTTTTTTTATGATGAAAAATTTTGTTAATTAATTGATCTGTGCCCCTGCTGTGCCCCAGTACTCTATTCAGTCTAGTGACGGCTCTGGGCTCCATCAGCGGTCGGGTCTGTGGAAATGCTGTGTGATTCAGCACGTAGGGTCCAGGCCGTGGAGGGCGGAGAGCCTGCATCTGTCTGATGTGTTAACTGTTGACTGTAAATGTTGGTTCCTGTCTTTGTTTCATGAGTTGTATATTTTGGCCTCCATTTCATGTCTTCCTCCTGTTGTCTGATCACTTGAAGCTGTGGCCTAGTGGTTAGGGAGTTGGTCTTTGGATTGGAGGGTTGCAGGTTTAAATCCCACCCTACCCTACCCATGGTTGAAATGCCCTTGAGCAAGGCATCTAACCCCACACTGCTCCAGGGACTGTAACTGAAACCCTGTAAATACCTGTAAGTCGCTCTGGATAAGAGCGTCAGCTAAGTGTAATGTAATGTAAAAGAAGCATTCGTTCTGAGATTGCGTCACCTTAGATGACATTAGTTTGACCTATAAGAAGCCTTTTATCTTTTTTTAAAATAAATACAACAAGCTCCATACGAAACAGAATATGGCTTTGCCTAAACACATGCATTTCGTTTAATAACTTGACATATGTTTTAGGGTGTAATCTTCCTTTTGCCATCATTAAGTAGTTAATAGTAAGGCAATGCAAACTTGTATATTTAGCAGCAGTGTGTACAGTACAGCTACTGTTACTTGTACTGTAAGGAGACATTTTCTGCAGGCCGTAGGTTAAATGATGTGCAAACAACTTTCCCCCGTATCGAAACTGAAAGCAACCAAATAAGTGATTGATCGCGGAAGTTTTTTTAGGCTTGATGAGTACTCGTGTAATCCAAAGCCCACCGCCAGAAACCCATGACGAGGAGGGAAATCGGAGCCACCGACGGTAATGCAGGGATGGTGGAAGACACGCAACATAGAGGCGCACGGGGAGTAGTGTCGGATCGCCTGCTTTACTCCCAGACGCCTATTTAAAGTCAGCCATTTGAAGACAAATTCCGGGTATACAATTTGTTTTTTGTTTTTTTCAAGTATCCCGCACAGTCAGTGGACTTGTATTCAAGGGAAAGGTGAGCTGCGCACTCTGAGCTGCGCACTGCGAACATGTGATCACAGGTTAAAGAGGGTTAACGGAATGGGATTCCTACCTGAGAATGGTCATTCAGCATATAATGCTAAATGGTAGGTGGCTTGTCTTTATTGTATGAATTTATGATGTTTGTTTCAGAAGCCTATCTGAGTTTGGAAGTGTACGTGCGCGCTCTTAATTATGTTACCTAATCAAACCCATTTTTTTTTTGTCAGTGTGTTAACAGGCCATCTGTTTGCATCGTTTTGGTGACGCTGCTCTTTGCAGTAGCCTACAGTAAACGACGGTTTGAATACTCAAACATTTTGGAGGCATACAGAAACATAATCTTTCCAGAACTCCAGCAACTAGTACGTTTACCAAGTCTTTACCAGTTGTTAACCTGTTGCAATTGTCATTTCTAAAACAGAAACGTATAGAATCATATGTTCTTCTATGAAGTCCGGTATAAATGGCTAACTTCTTTGCTTTCCACCGCTCTGTAATCTTAAGAGTGTATAATACATGTGACAAAGGTGGGTGTGACTGTTTGACAGGTTCTTGTCAATTTGGTCTGTCGCCCCCTGGTGAAGGTGCTTCACATATTCACAGCTAGCACTTGCTGGCCATCCTTCACCGTTGTCTATTGTGGTCTCTCTTGAGATTGGTTGACGTACCTTTTTTCCTCCTCAGAATCTGACTGGTTCTTCTTCCATGTCTGAGAGCAAAGACTGCTGTCCCTCCGAAAAGGTAGTGAACATCCTGCAACTACACTCACATATACACAGAGTTTGAATTGGCTTTTGGTACTCACAATGGTCAATATTTCACTATTGTATTACTTTAAATACTGTAGTAGAGGGAGCTCAGCTTTGGCTGGTCCAATTTAAACTGTGCATATACAGTACTTTTGCATCTTGACTGGGAACTGGGGTGTACTGATCAGTATTTGGTGTCAAACAGTTGGACTTAAGTGCACTTTCTGTACAGGTTCATGCAATATTCCGCTCAATATGTGGGATGACAAAGCAGTACCTGAATAACACGGCACAGCGCGGAGAGATGGGAACGGTGGTGGAGAAGATGGAGTCTTTGATTAGTGAGCGGTGCAAGGAGCTTGGCACAGTAAGATTTTCAAGAGGATCCTCACCAGATGATAGTTATTTCACCACAGAGAACATAGATTCACTAAAATATATTGAATTAAATATCACACACCTGATAAATGCCTGTGGCCCATATACTGGAAAGGGTGGGGTGGGGGGGGGTCGATTCTGGAGGTCTGTGTGGTTTACTTATTACAAAAAACAAGTTTTTTAAGTGTTGACACTTGACACTGCAGCTCCTGAAAACCTCTATAATAACTTCTCATGGAAGTAAAAGCCAATCCATTGTCTTTGTGACCACATAATATCCCAAGCAGACTGGCCAACTCTTCCCTACCAAGGCAAACTGCAGTAACTATACAAAAAAAAATGAAACTGAGAAAAATGCCTTTAAAGTAGTTATACTGCTCAGTTAAACATCTTGTAGGTATAGTACTGGTAATGATTTTATGTATTTTCTTAATACAAAAATGCAAGTGATTCAGTCACAAGACAAAGGAGGTGTTATGAAGACAATTCCAGGTCTAAACTCAGACAGAAGCATTTACTGCCTTTTGGCTTTGTAGGGCAGAGCTATTGTGTAATGCTTAAGTGGGTAGGAGGGCGGCGGCACAGGATCAATTCCTTTATCAGTAGGCGCGTTCCAGTTTGCGTTTGTCTGCGTCTGTCTACATACGTCAGCAAGAACTCCGCCTCACAGCATGGGCGGGCGTCGGTCAAGTCGGACACATGTCTTCAACTTGCACGACCTGATCTTCGTAGTAGATGACGGAGAGGTCATGTGTTGTGTGTGGGGGACAAGGAGGGGGTGGGCGGTTGTAGTAGGGCGCATTGAGACTTCAAGTCAGGTCGAGTCTTTTTTTTAATAGCACATTTAAACAAAACAACAGAGATGTCCCAAAGTGCTGCACAACACAAGGATGAAAAATAACACGGCAAAACCATAACCCAAAGACCACTAATAGGTATAGCCTACTGCCACAAAGCAATAAAATAAAAACGAGATTAACAAATACATAAATAAATAAAAGATTGAGCTTGACAGCATCAGATACACGCCCCAGAACAAGCTAAAAAGAGAGAGAAAAGATATGTCTTCAAACTGGAATAAAACGTACATATAAGATGAGAAGTTCAGTGACAGAGCGCTACACAACACACGTGTCCAGACGTCAATGAACTTTAAACCAACTAGGGCAAAGTTGCATCACCACGGAGGCATTATTTAGACGATTGTAGACGTGTGGAAGCATCTACAAGCTCTTGCACGATTTGTCTACATGCGTCTACATGCGTTTAACTCACATGGATTTTTAGGTCATGACCTTGTCACGTTTTTGTGACATCGCCACGCCTTTCTGGCAAGTCTGACACAAAGTCTAACCATCATGCAACATTTTCATCCCACAATGCATCACTGATTGCAAACGCATATAGGCGCATGTAAACGTTTACATCAACCCGAACGCGCCTATTATGAAAAAAAGTGGGTGGAGGAATAAATAAGTAGTGCTCCATACTACACCCTCATCTACAGTACATGGACCTAATTCACTGTTAATGTCTTTGTAAAAGACCACCAGCTAATTACTTTCAATGTAAGTGTAAAATATAATGTAAGTGAGTCACAATGTAAAGTCAGTGGCGTAATGTCCTGAGCAGCTTACCACTGGTCACCAGTCATCGCTAGCTGTATATTTAGGTTAGGCTACTGACCGAGGAGTCCATCCCAGCTTCAGAGAGTAAAAACCGTGCCGTGTATCCCCTTTGCCTGTGCATTCAACACTACTGCTTTATGAGCCAATGAGCTGAATCTGCCTTTCTGTTGATTTGTTGGCTCATTGCTTGGACCACCTGCTTCTAGAAAACAGTTAGATCAAATATGTGGCAGGGTTTTTACTTCCTGAAGCTGGGATCTCCACATCTGACTACCGACTGCATTAACACAGCCCCCCTTAAGCCCCGCCTCCGCCTTAGGGTTGGATTGTTGCTTGATAAGGATGTTGAAGCGATAACTCTGTTGTGCTTGCAGGTGAAAGAGCAGAGGAATGCAAAGTGTAAAGGCGCAAGACTAGAAAGGTGTCAGAAGCGAAGAAAGAGAAGAAGAGACCATTGCCGAAGAGAGGAGAAAGTCAAGTTGGTCCAAATGCTCGTTTTTTGCTGGCAAAAACTACAGAGTGCCACACCCCAAGGGAGACCGAGGGGAAGAACAAGAAATTGAAACACTGTTAAACCTATCATTTATATTACAGATATATTCATTCACTGAATGTAAAGCTAACAGTTATCATCACACATATAGTTCTCATTTTTTATTTATGGTAGATTTCCTGTGTTACTATTTGAACAATTTTTTTTTTTTTTTTTTTTTTATATTTTATTTTCTGGAACAACAAGCCATCATGAATATGAAGCTTCTGATATAGTTGGTGCTTATTTGGTTTTCTATTTGTTGTTTCTGTATGTTGATTTGTTATATAATAATGGTAAAGAAACAACAACTTTGCTCCATTGCACTTGCTCAAGTGCCATCTACTGAACTGCAGCCTGTATTCAAGCCAAATGTCTTACTATCTGAATGATACTCATAAAAAAAATCTATACACTGTAAAATACGTTTTGTCACAATGTTCCTTAGTACTTGTTAGAATGTGTTTTGTTATAAATAAATGTTTTAACCAATAATATAATATAATATAATATAATATAATATAATATAATATAATATAATGATAATTAAGTTATACATGGTATATCATGCAGTGAATCTGGAATTTTTACTATTTTGCCTATCCGGAACCTTTGTCATGAACATCGTTTCAGGACGGAAGAAAATAAATACCGGTAAGGTAATCAGAAGGAATGAACGCAACACCAACGTGATAAACACATACTTTATCCCAAGATATATTCTGGTAACTATAATTCTAAATCTGTCAAACTTGTCATTATTTGCCTAACAATGATTACTAGCTATTTAACTTACATTTTAGTGTGGCGAGGGCAGAGATATTAAAAAGAAGTTTAGTAGATAAAAGCGTATGCTATTCTGCTCAGCTAGCTGTCGGCGGGCTGTGTAAGTTGACAGTAACAAGCGTCTCTGGTAGCAACGTCTCCACTTTTATGATTGGTTATAAGTCCTAAACGTTAGACTAATCGACCCACTACCAGTAGTGTCAGTAGTCTAGACTGGTTCGTTTTAACCTGGGGATCAGTCCCAATGTTACAGTAGCCTACATAAATCAGCCGAGAGTATTCTACACACCAGCACACTACATTTGGACTATAGAAGTTCAAATGTATAAAGAATGGGAATTGCCTAAACCATAGCGTAACAGCCTCAAATGACCAAACGTCTATTAAGAGCATGCCCGTGTTGTACTGTCAATTGGTTTCAGAAATGGCTGGAGTGGATATGGACCCCGAGGTAGCGCGGGGCTTGTTTGAAGAAGGAGCTACGCTTGTCTTGCTAGGCGTGCCCGAGGGCACCGAGCTGGGCATAGACTACAAAAGTTGGCAGGTCGGCCCTCGCTTCCGTGGAGTGAAGATGATTCCCCCGGGCCTTCACTTTCTGCACTACAGCTCCTCAAACCTGAAGAGCATGGGTGGTGAAATCGGTCCCAGGATGGGCCTTTTCCTTTCCCTGAAGCCACGGGAGGTTATTTTGGCGCGTTGGGACAGAAAGGAGGAGGATCTGGACTTTTCTCCTTCTCAGAATCAGGAGGAAGTGGAGCGCGTAAAGGAAGGACTTCGGGAGTTAGATCCTTTCCTAGGGCCATATCCCTACGACACACTGCGCAAGTGGGTGTCTCTGACGGATCGGCTCACCAAGGAGGTGGCGGAAGCGCTGCAGCCCCTGAATGGACGCGTGTGTGCCTTCAGTGATGTCGTTCCGGAGTTGCAGTTGACGCACACCCGGGACCGTGAAGAGCAAAACCTGCCGCGCAACGAGACGGCCTGTCAGAGCATGAAGGAAGGTTTGGATAGGCTTCCCCGAATGAAACAGAGGGAGGGCACCGAGCTGCGCTTCTCCAACATACCCAAACAGACGTACCCTGAGGGGGCAACGCCCGCTCAGATCACTCAGTGCAGCATGGATCTGACGTATGCCCTCAGCTGCCTACTGGAGCAACACTACAAACAACAGCCGCTCAACGTCCTAGGTAAGCTCTACCTTAGTGCTGTATTTAAATATTTAAGTATTTTTAAACTACCATTGATTATGACTTGCCCACATGTAACCTTGAAGTACTTTGGGTACAGAAACCAAAGATCATATTTGTCATCTGATATGAGCATGATCATGGCCTGTCTTGAAGCAGCCCTATGCCATATGGTTTAAGAGTGCTTAAACTCTTCTGATTACTTCTTAACTGCAGCCATACAACTTCTTGACTGCAGCGACCCTCTTTTTAGCACACAACAGAAAGAGAGCAGTTGGTATTTTTTTAGGAGCTGCAGTGGCAACATTTCAAAACCCATCATTCAGACTGCTTAGTCGGACTGTACTGTGATTTATATGTAAACCACGCCATTCCCTGCCATACACACACACACACACACACACACACACACACACACACACACACACACACTCTTTACTAACTAGTCCTCCCCTGCACCTTCACACATGGCTGAAGTGCCCTTGAGAAAGACATCACACACACACACACACACACACACACACACACACACACACACACATGGCTGAAGTGGCCTTGAGAAAGACATCTAACTCCACATTGCTCTAGGGGGGCTGTCGCTCTGGCTAAGCGCATCAGCTAGGCTAAATGCAATGTAAGTCAAGTCAGCTTTATTGTCAATTCTTCACATGTGCTAGACATACAAGGAATTGAAATTGGGTTTCTTACTGTTCTATGTGAAGACAAGACAAAAGAACAAACATTAAAGAAAAACATGAAACATTAAGGTGCAAAGACATTAAACATTAAAGTGCCAAGACAAGACAATATGGAGTACTCTAAGGTGATTTGTGTACTTACCTATCCTGAGTGTAACATTTATCATAGTAAGTATTGCATTACATTGCATTTGGTAGACGTTTTTATCTAAACCGACTTACAAAAAGGAGGACATAAGCTGACAGAGGTGTAAAAGAACACAGAGTAAGCAGGCAGCCTTTATACATACAGGGAGGTGCATGTGCCTAAATAAGTTTGCCGGAGCAGGGACAATACAGACATGCATATTCCCACATGGGGACAGAGAAAGAGAGAGTTGGTTTAGTGATTGTTAGTTTTGTTAGGAAGGGAAGCCGTCTCGGAAGAGAAGAGAAGTACCATTCTGCCTGACCACTACGGTAACCTCGAATGCAGTGTAATGCGTAACTAACAAGACAACATGGAGTACTGTAAGCTGATTTGTGTACCTACCTATTCTGAGTGTAACATTTATCATAGCAAGTACCATTCTGCCTGACCACTACGGCAGCCTCGAATGCAGTGTAATGCGTAACTAACCGTGTCCTCCACCTGGCCCAGGTGAGCTGCAGTTTGCCTTCGTGTGCTTCCTGGTGGGGCACGTGTACGAGGCGTTCGAGCACTGGAAGAGCCTGCTGGCGCTGCTGTGCCGTGCGGAGGAGGCCATGCGCTCGCACAAGGAGCTCTTCCTGGGCCTCATCAGCGTGCTGTACCACCAGCTCGGGGAGATCCCGCCGGACTTCTTCGTGGACATCGTGTCCCAGAACAACTTCCTCACCTCCACTCTGCAGGTGCGTGGCCATTTGAGGCTTCATTCAAGACGCTTTTTAATAAAACACAAACACTTTTATACCACCAGATTACTGCTGTTTTCATGTGTTTCACCTCCACTCTGCAGGTGTGTGGCCGTTTGAAGCTTCATTCAGACACTTTTATTCCACCAGGCTGAGTGCACATGTAATGAACATGAACATGAATAGGGCTTTATTGCCCTGTTATTGCAGTGTTGCAGATTACTGCTGTTTTCATGGTGTGTGGCCGTTTCAGGTGTGTGGCCGTTTGAAGCTTCATTCAAGACGCTTTACTATAATCACACTTTACTATAGTCACTTTGGGCTGTGTGGCTGGGTGTGTGTGTATGCACGTTTGTGTGCGTGTGTGTGTATGTGTGTGTGTGTGTGTGTTTGTGTCTATGTCTACATATGCACAAGTTTTGGTGATTGCTTACAAGTGAGCAAGTGTGATTATAGTTTAATAAAACAGACTTTTATTCCACCAGGCTGAGTGTACATGTAATGAACATGAACAGGGCTTTATTGCCCTGTTATTGCAGTGTTGAGTTTACTGCTGTTTTCACGGGTTTCGTCTTAAATTATTTGTGTTCATTTTTTTTATTATTTATTTCATGGGTGTCATGAAAGCCATTTTTAAATGAAAGCAACACTATGTAGGATTTGGGTTTAAATGTAACAAACATACATTATTATGACACCAACAATAACATGATAGTAATAACATTATTATTATTATTATTGTTGCTGTTAATAATAATAATAACTACAATAATACCAGCAATGGGGAGAAATACAGATATCATGTGGAAGAGAATGTCCATTTGGTTTTCCCAGCCATGAAATATCAAGGTTGGCCACTAGAGGGCCAGGAATGCCACAGAAAGCCACACACATGAATCTTGTGATGGGACGTCGATGTCCCCAGTGGGCTGCAGCGGGCCGCAAACATGCCTCACATTGCACTGGCGTGTGTGTGTGTGTGTCATTGTGACTTTGGTGATAAAAATGCATGAGTTCATTTAATTGAAAATGGATTGTCGATTTCCTGTTGCTGTGTCTAAGCGCCTCACAACTAGCTCCTCTCTCTCTCCCTCTCCCATTGGTCAGGACTTTTTCCAGTTTGCCACTGGGCCAGGGGTGGACAGCACACTGCGGAAGAGGGCCGAGAAGTTCAAAGTTCACCTGACCAAGAAGTTCCGCTGGGACTTTGAGGCCGACCTTGAGGACTGTGCCCCTGTGGTGGTGGAGCTGCCCGAGGGAGTCACTTTGGGCTGATGGGCTGGGTGTGTGTGTGTGTGTGTGTGTGTGTGTGTGTGTGTGTGTGTGTGTGTGTGTGTGTGTGTGTGTGTGTTTGTGTGTCTGTGTGTGTGTGTGTCTACATGTGCACGAGTTTTGTTGATTGCTTACAAGTGAGCAAGTGTGGTTTTTGTTTGTGCGTACATGTGATTATACACAAGTGCAAGCATGCTATTGTGTGTTTTTGCGTGTATATGTTTGCATATGAGTGTGCAAGTGTGATTGAGTGTATGTTAGTTGTTTGTGTGTGTGGGTGTGTTATGTTTTATTGCGCACCTGTGTGTGTGTGTGTGTGTGTGTGTGTGTGTGTGTGTGTGTGCACATTTGTGTACACCTCCCACTGGGGCTTAAGAGTCAGCGGTTACTCATCGCCCACTTCTTCACACCCCTAAAATGGCTCCGTTGCCAGCAAGCTCTTTGGATGGGACACTCTCTCATCTCTGCTCTCTGGATGGGACACTCTCTGGATGGGAGAGAAGGGTGGAGGGGTGTTTGGAATATTCCATAATGGAATGTTTGAAAGTTTATGCAAATTCTACAAGTTAAGAAATTCTTCATTTTCATCAGGTTACATTGTGATATGTCTTGATGATGGCCACAATAAGCAGAACCAGGACAGCGGATTCACCATTATGTCATTGCAACACTGTCTGAAACAGTTATTATTATTTAAAACACTTATACTTCTCCAAGTAATATGCTTAGAGCCTGAGTTATCTTGTTATCTTCATCACAGCCCAAAAGCAGGAGGCCAGCTACCTGCAAGTGATCTTACCTGCCATCTTCTCTACCTGCACATTCCTTCCAATAAAATCTTTTCTGGTTGACAAGTTTTGTTTCCATTCCTTTTTATACCCTCGTTTTAATATTGCTTAACCTAGCTAAATATATATATATATATATATTTCAAACAGGTGTACATGCAGACAGTCATCACCAGGGGGCAGTTTGTTGTTGACAGATTGTAAGACGTTTATAAAGAGAACATTTCTGAATTTCCGAATGGCAGTTTCATTTTAGGCATATTCTCTGGGTTAAATGATAATAACGTCACTCATTCTGCACTGGTTCAAAACCAAACAAATGTGGTTACCGCGGTGATGTACGAATGTTCCAGAAGAGTGCTTTTATTCAACACTGCTCTGACTGACCTGAAGCACATTCTCTGTCCGCAACAAGACATGGGCTTTTCTGGTGTGTATGTGTATGTGTATACCCCCCCCAAAAAAAAAAATCACACAGACACACACACACACCCCAGCCTGGCTGATCCTCGCTAGGCCACTGTGCCACCAGCCCTGAGGTGATCCATCACCCAGGAGACCTCGCCGTGGAGACATGCTGAAGGATGGAGAATGGGGTTGGATCAGCCGCCTTCCACCCCCTGCAGAGTAGAGAGGGCAGTGACAGAGGCCTTCCTGTTTAAGCTTTGGGTGTGGGGTGAGGTAAGGTGGTTGTGGTCTGTGTATGTGTGTGTGTGTGTGTGTGTGTGTGTTGGGGGGGGGGGGTGTATAACAGCATTCCTTTGCCTATATTCAGATATCCCTTTAGATGCGTTGACGGTCTTAACACCAACAGAGAGTGAGATTCATTCAGTGTGGGGAGTGACTGTTAAAGCACATTCACTTAGTGGGAGTCCGGCTATAGCGGGATAATGTGGCTACTCTAAAGTGCATTCTTGAAGTTGTAAATGAAATGAGAGAGAGACGTAGAGGAGAAAGGGAAGGATGAATGACAGAGGGAGAGAAAAGCCCTCTTTCACAGGCTCTCCAGTCCTACATTTTCCCTTCCCAGTGGTTGTTATGGACCGCATGGTTGCCTTGCATCCGCTCCTATGGACCCCCCCCCAACCCCCCCCCTTGGTGCCATGGGGCTTTGAGCTGTTTTTCAGCAGAGGCAGAAGACCCCTCTTGTCATTCTATTTCTCTGCAGGAGATGGTGCACACACACACACACCACTGATGCTGCGTTGTGTCTGAAACCCCTGCTGTGGGTTTGGGGTGGGAAAGCAACATAGTGCACTGAGTGTGTGTGAGTGTGTGTGTGTGTGTGTGTGTGTGTGTGTGTGTGTGCGTGTGGCTGGGTGTCATGGGTTCTGACACCAACAGACAGACAGAGGTATTCAGCTTAACTCAGCCTTTTATGGAGGCTTTTACAAAACACTCCTCGGTCCTGAAAACAGGCTACATTTTCACCCGGCGTCCCCTTCAGTTTCGTGGAGGTCTGGAACAAAGTCCTACCCATCCGGCACCCTGTCGCCTACCGGTGGTTTTAACGAGCCATTGCCAGGGATGGACGAATCAGCTGACGTGGTCTGACCCCAGTTGCAGTTTTCCTTGGACACAGAAGGAATCACAAAGTAGAGTAGAGTGCATCTCTGATTTACACCTACACCCACACACACATGCACACACATACTCCTTCACAAGATAAAAAAGGTAGCCTGCAGACTAAAACAGAGATAGAGGGCAATTCTGTTAAAAATTACACACAGGCATGCACACACACACACGCACACATACTCATCTACAGCAAAAAGAGAACCTGCACACTAAAACAAAGACATGGTGGATACAGTGGTTACCCACACACACATGCACACATACTCATGTATAGAGGAAAAAGATGGATAGCCTGCACACCTGAACAAAGAGAGGGAAATTACATACAAATTCACACACATCCACAAGCACACGCGCACACACACACACACACACACACACACACACACACACACACACACATATACAAATGCTCACATACCCATAGGCAAAAGATAGATAGCCAGCCAGACAGAGAGGGCAGTTACATACAAATTCACATGCAGTTTCACACACACGCACACACACACACACACACATCTCCCAGCTCACATCGCACATGGACCACAAATGCCTGAGTAAAAAAAAACGTTGGTGGAATAACCCTTTAACTACTTCCACATTGGTCATTGGTCCCCGCTTTGTGTTGCCTTGGCATGACAAAATGCATCACAAGAGGAACAACTTAGAGTTACTATGAACTATTGAGACAGTACATCACCTGAATGACAACCCATTACCCCCACACACACATACACACACATAGCCAGCCAGAAATCCTAAAATGGGTAGGCCTAGCCCAAAACACACAGGTTACTGATATACAACACCTATACATAATCATATGACGAATAAGATAAGATAATATACAGCTCACCATTTACAGCAACCAAATGTTCTTGAATATACTGTCCATTTACTGATTACATGAATACTATCTATGCAAACAAAAATGCTCATGATGAACACACACACTAACCAAAACAAAGAAGACAAGGTGTTATCTTTTTAGAAGGAAATTGGTGTTAATGGACAGTGGTAGTACACTGCATTCAGACGTAAGAAACATTTATGTTTCATGGGCAGCAAATGCAAACAATAGAGAAAGACACAGGGCCTGGAATGAGGTGAAAACAGGAACACACAGGCTAAAAGAGAGAGAAACTAAGAGGTAGTGATGGACAGGGTGACTATTAGACTATTAGTAAAAACAGGAACACAGTCTAAAAGGGAGAGAAGCTAAGAGGTAGTGATGGACAGGGTGACTATTAGACTATTAGTGAAAACAGGAACACACAGGCTAAAAGCGAGAGAAGCTAAGAGGTAGTGATGGACAGGGTGACTATTAGTGGTTGCTGCACTCTGTGTCTCAGCGCTGCAAACATGGGCGGCGATGTCCATCTGCTTCCCAGCCGAAAGTGCTGATCCTGGCCAGAGTTGTCCCTCTTGCCCTTCCGCCCGCTGCTCTCCTCCCTCAGCATTCCCTCGGAATCTCCCACACGGGGCACCGCGGAACAGGAGAGGTCCGGTTTCATGTCGTTAACATTCCGACATGGAGACAAAAAGCAAAAACAGCACAAAGCGAAGGAGTCGCACAAGAGGGCCCACACCTCGGGCTCACAGCACACCGGGGACTCTTGCGAGGACATCAGAGAGCGTTGCCCCCCCACCCCTGCTGCTGAGAGAGAAACTGATGGAAACGGAACGAGAGAGAGAGAGAGACTGATGGAAACGGAAAGAGAGAGAGAGACAGACAGACAGACAGAGAGGGAGAGAGAGAGAGAGAGAGAGCAAAAAAAGGGAAATGAATTCCGGTTTGAGTTTGAGTCTTCAGATCTCCAGCCCTGCGTTACAGGGTCTCCCAGAGTGGAGCAGGGGCCGAGCCAAAGACAACAGGAGGCTGAGGGCACCACAGGGGACCAGGCAACACTGATGAACACATGCACACACACATGCATAAACGCATAACATACACACACACACACACACACACACACAGAGAAATACACACACACACACATGCATAAACCCCCACACACACATGCATGCGCACACACCTTGTCCCAATACCTGAGCATGTACTATTTTGACAGATAAAAAGGAGGGTATGTGAGACACAGGGAGAGATGAAGAGGAATAGTGAAAGACACCGAGAGAGTTTGAGAGGTATAGGCAGAGAAGAGAGAAATTAGGAGTTACACAGAGAGAAGGAAAGACAGCTGAGAGATGAAGAGAGAGAGGAAGGGATAAAGATAGAAAGTGAGTGGTTGTGTATGTACATGTGAGAAACAGACAGAGAGAGATAATTCAGAGCTGGTTTAATAGTGTTGCACTGAAATCACTGCATTCTAAAGAATAGTTAAGTGAGAGGCTACTGCATTTGCTGATAATTGTTAGTACACAAGCTGTTACATATAGAGGACATTGTTTATGATGTTGATAAGTTGTCGTGAGTATGCCCAGAAAGCACACCATGTATGGTGATTTACAGTAGCTTTATTTCATGTTGTAAGTCAGGTGTATTTACTCAAAGGAGATACCTACATTCTCCCCCTTCATTCTACCTCTATCAGGTGCCTGTGACTAATTAATTCCACAGCTTCATCAGTCTTCCTCATACCTCCTCGAAGCTGCTTGTGGGCACAAATCGTTGTGCCGTTCTGACCTATGTGTGTTTTGTTGAACTTGTGTGTTTTGTTGAACGTTGTGCCGTTCTCACTTTTGTGTGTTTTGTTGAACTAGGCACCTAAAATCTTCCCTGTTCTGCAGTAGAAGACCTTCCTCTTTGCCAGGGTCCAGTATTTAATTAATTATTATTAAGGTATTATCAAGGTGAAGGTGAAGGTCAATATAACCTTTATTATCCAGGGGAAATTCAGGTGGCCCAACACTGCACGTCTCATAAACACATATAGTGTTAAAGCAGATGACAGGATAGACAGTAGACACACCACAATACGGACATACAGTAGCTAAGATAAAAAACATAAAAGATACCTAAAACCCTAAGATAAGAAAAATAAGACACCAAAGAAATACGCATACACTTTTAAGCTTTGCTGGCCAGCAGCCAGGCTACATGCATAGCACATGTGCACAGAGTTTGCTGGGTAAAGATGTACGGTTGCCAAAGCTCTAATTGACAAGTTGCCAGGAATCCTGAGAGAGACCGGTTGGCTTAGCTTTCGTTGTGGTGTTCCCTACAGGTAGGCTGGGTACAAGTGTGACTCATTGCCTAATTGCGAGTGAGCTAAGGACGGGTGCTTTTGATTGGCCTGTCTGATTGCCCACGCTGCTGGGCCTTAAAGCGACACTAATTGAGGACATTGTTTGTGATGTTAAAGTTATTGTGAGTGTGCCCAGTCACATACAACTTTATTTTACATAGAGTGTCAGGTGCATTTACTCATGCTAGATACCTAAAATCTCTCCATTCATTCTACCTCTGTCTCTGTCAGGTGCCTGGTACCACACCTAGGTGTGTGTTTGATTCCACAGTTTCATCAATATTCCTCATAACTTTCTTATCAGCGGTCTTCCTCATACCTTCCTAACGGCGGTCTTCCTCATACCTTTCTTAATGGGGGTAGTGCAAGTAGCTCAACCGAAGAAAACTATGTAAACTGATTAATGCATCTCTAATCCGTATAATTTGTATTCCCAATTTCCCCTGCCTGTTTTCTGTTAAGCAGGCATGGAATAGTTCAATGTAATAATAATAATAATAATAATAACCTTTACTTGTATAGCACAGTTCATACATACAAGATGCAGCTCAAAGTGCTTCACAGTTTGGCAAGGTTACAACAAAACAGCATTAGCCATAACAACGCAATGTCCCTTTGATGCAGGCTCTTGCGTGAGCACATGCAAATGTCCGTAGGGGCAACAGGGGTGAGGAAAAACTCCCTGAATTGCATGTAGTTGAATCAAACCGGGAAAAAAAAAAAGGAAGAAACCTCAGGCAGAACCGCGTCCCCTAGGGAAGCCCTTCTGCCGGGGCTGTGGTAGACTGGGGGTGGGTGGTAGTCCTCGTGGGGGTGAAGTAGTGGTTGCTGTGGGTCTGTTTGGGTGGAGGGTGAAAGGGGGACTTTGGAGGGGGGGAGGCGTTGTGCGACTGCACAACGCCTCCCCCGACTGCATGTAGGGGGACCACAGGGGTGTATGTGCTGGGACAAATATTAGATATCCCACATATGAATTGGGCATTCTGATGCTATTTTGACCAGCGGTGCTGCAGGCAGCATTCCACAATAACTTAATAACAAAAAAAATCTTAAATAGGGTCCTCAGGTGTTCATAGTGGGTGAAGCCTGATTTAAAACACCACCCTGATGCATTTCAATGGAAACACACGTTGTGTCTTGCTTTATTACCGAACCGCCTCTGTTGCCAGGATGCAAAGTATTCATTTGGGTGTTGTTCTGTTGTTGGCACAGTCATCCCTTGTGAATGACTAGAGGCGGTTTCAGATTGCATGCATTAGCCTCACCTCTGTACTCTGGACCCTCTCTGCTTTTGATTACTCCTCCAGTGCCAGAGCAGTTTGCTGCTGCTGTTTTCTGATGTCTGAAGTCTGCGTTTTGGTGGGAACTAGTCATGGATTACATGGAAAACAAAGCGTGGCAAACCCGAAGGAAAAGCATGGACTCACCCATAGGATGTAAGTTTTCCACCTGAATTTTATCATTATTATTTCATTTGAACTAAGTAGTAGTAATATTTGTATGCTGCGCTTCAGCAAGCTGCTTTTAAACATTTTCTGTACTTAATACTTGTTTTATTTATGCTAGATGCACTAACACACTTTATTAATATTTTACTGTTATGGGCTAAACTAATTTAGTACACTGAAAACCAATAAACTAATAATGACCAAACACAACTCAAGTAGCATATACTGGTTTGTATTGAATTGAAGTAAATTTAAAGCAAGTTCCAACATAAAACTATATGAAATCAGAAATAGCTTCAGTACAAGGGTCTTATTCCCCAGAATTATGATAACATACCAATGGAATAAGGTATACCACTTTAACCCGTCACCCTACAACCATTTACCTGTAACTTGCTTAGGCAGAAATAAGCAGTATAAAAGTATACCTTGAAACCTATGGGCCCAAAGATTAACCTAAGCCAGCAATTATGTACATAAACCCTTGATACAAATGTCTGTGTTGCAGGCCTGAATCATTGCTTGTGGTCGTTGAGGCCTTTAAAACAATAACTGGCCACTTCACGCAATTCGTGCAATAACCAAAATGATAACTCACGCAGTCCGATGGAGAGGCTTGGCCCAGCGAATGTCCATACGCCGCTGCAGATGACCTTATACGCTGTGTCCAGTCTGCCAGTCACCCCTGGCGATACAGCAAGCAGTTCTTCTGCTGTCCAGGCTTTACTCACAGCCGTTATTGTGGGCAGCAAATTAAAACTGCCTCAGCAGCACCTTTCCAGCTATTGAGGTGTTAACTGTTAACTTGGTTATGACTGAGATATGAACAACTCCGTTTAGAAAATGTCCTTGGCAGCAAACTACCAGTTCAACCTATAATAACCTATAAAACTCCAACTAAGTTGAAGTTCTGGCCATATATAAAGTTAACGTGAGTACACAGAGTACACTAATTACATTTACGCTTTCAATACTCTTTGTTCAAGTTGCAGTCCAAAAAAAAAAAAACAAAAAACAAAAACGACCTACTCACGTACACCAGATTCCTTCTTCGTCCGTTCTCATTGATTGGTTGATACTTAAACATTGTTGTTTTTCCAGACTAATTTATACCTTTGAGCGAAATATATAAAATACCCAATATCATGAACTAAAAATATTGTATTACAGAAGTAAATTCTAAACATACATGTCTGACACCAAATTAAAAGAAACGTAACCTAGTGGATTATACAGGGTTAGATGTAGCATTTTCCATGATAATGCTCCTACTTTTCGTTATTCACAGTGGAAATCACAGAAAATAGGCCATAGAAAACATCTTGATGGTTGCCTGGAACTTTTTTGTGTCTTGTAATGGTGCATGTGACCAGTGCTTGATGTGAGCGTGCACTTCGGGGAAAAATAAGTGCCAGAACTCTAAATTTCCAACATTTAGCATTCATGGCTCATGTCTTTAGGATTCTTCAGTTTAAAAGCTATTTTAATTTAGTCACTTTTCCAAGTAATACCCTAATTCTGTCCCGCTGTCCCCCCCTGTCTCTGACTTTTTCTCCTACACCCAACCTTTCACCACTTTTCTACTCCCTAGCCCCTCGACTATTTCTGACCTTATCCGCAAATCCAAGCCCTCCACCTGTCCCCTTGACCCTCTCCCTACCTCCCTTGTCAAATCCTGCCTCCCCTCCCTCCTCCTCCTCATCACTGCTATTTTTCACTCCTCTCTCACCTCCGGCACTGTCCCATCTCTCTTTAAAGTGGCAGCTGTCTCCCCCATCCTGAAAAAACCTGGCTCCGATCCCAATAACTTCAATAATCTCCGCCCCATTTCTAATCTCCCTTTCATTTCCAAAATTTTGGAAAAAATTGTCGCCTCCCAACTGCATTCCCACCTCTCCCACAACTCCCTTTATGAACGCTTTCAGTCTGGTTTTCGCCCCCGCCACAGTACAGAAACAGCACTTTTAAAAATCACAAACGACTTACTTATGGCAGCTGATTCTGGTCTACTATCCATCCTCATACTCCTTGATCTCAGTGCAGCTTTTGATACTATCTCTCATTACACCCTCCTCTCCAGACTCTCCTCCATAGGCATCTCCCACACCCCCCTTTCCTGGTTCCATTCTTATCTCTCTGGCCGCACTCAGTTCATTCAACTTAAATCTTTCTCTTCCCAACCCTCCGATGTCACCTCAGGGGTCCCACAAGGTTCTGTTTTGGGGCCCCTCCTGTTCATCACTTACCTTCTTCCCCTTGGCAATATATTCCGTAAATTCAATATTAACTTTCACTGCTATGCGGATGACACCCAACTATATCTGTCTGGGAAACCTTCTTCCACCCTCCCTCCCCCCTCCCTAACCTCCTGCCTGTCTGAAATTAAAGTCTGGTTCTCCTCCAATTTCCTCAAATTGCACAGCGATAAAACTGAAGTTCTTCTGGTCGGCACTAAATCCACCCTCTCCAAAGCAGACAGTTTTTCCCTCTCCATTGATAATTCCTCTGTTCCCCCCTCCCCCCAGGTCAAGAGTTTGGGTGTCATCCTTGACAGCTCCCTATCCTTTCTTTCCCACATCAACAGCATAACTCGGTCTAGCTATTTTCACTTGCGCAACATTAACCGTCTTCGGCCTTCCCTTACCTCCCACTCCACCTCCATCCTTGTAAACAGTCTTGTCACCTCCCGCATTGATTACTGTAATTTTCTGCTTTTTGGTCTCCCTCATAAATCCCTCCATAAACTTCAATTAGTCCAGAACTCAGCTGCACGCATCATCACCAAAACCCCTTCATTTCATCACATTACCCCAGTACTGCAACAGCTACACTGGCTGCCTATTAAATTTAGAATTAACTTCAAGATACTCCTTCTCACCTTCAAGTCTATCCACAACCTTGCTCCTCCCTACCTGTCCGATCTCCTCCACATTGCCTCTCCCTCCCGTTCCCTCAGATCCTCCTCCTCAACCCTTCTCACTGTTCCCTCTGCCCGCCTCTGTACCATGGGGAGCAGAGCTTTCAGTTGCTCTGCTCCCCAACTGTGGAACTCCCTTCCCCCTGACATCCGGAACCTCACCTCTCTCCCCCTCTTCAAAACCAGACTGAAAACCCACCTGTTTCAATTAGCTTATTGTCTTTGACACCTTTTTTTTTGTTGTTGTTTTGTTTTTTTTTTTGTTTTTTTATTCTTTCCCCAATGATTTTAGCACTTTATGTCTACTTTTATTGCTGTTTTACTGCTATTTTAATGCTTGTCCAGTGACCTTGAGTGTTCAGAAAGGCGCTTTTAAATAAAATGTATTATTATTATAGGCCTAGTCTACTTTGTTGTTGCTTGTCCTGGTGCTTCGTTTCATGTGTTGAAACTCTATCAATTCACTACGGCCGAAGTATAGCACTATTTGAGCTCTATTAGTAGTTAAATGGTAAATAAATGGTAACAGTAACATGTCCATTTGAGTATATATGAGTACATATGCTGGCCACATGAGCTCCAAAAATGGTGTCATTCCTTCCAACAACGTAATTTAGCTCTAAAGAGGGTGTAGAGTAGACTAGTATTAGAGTATACTTTATTGTCCCCAGAAGGGAAATTTGTATTGGGCTTAAACAGTCGCTGCAACACATGCAACATACAGTACATTGGGACGGCACACTAGACATTAAAGACATTAGACTATACATAGAGGACAGAATATACATAGACATAAAAAACTGTATTCTAACATGGCTGCTATCTATTATTGAGCATTTTTATGGCAGTTGGTAGAAATGAGTTTTTATATTTGTTCAGTCTGCAATATGAGTGAGTTGTCCATGAGTACACCCAGGTATTTGTAGGAGCAGACCTGATTGATGTGGGTGTTGTGGATGCATACTGGGGTTGAATTAGAGACTGCTCTGGGGTCAAATATCATTTCTTCTGTTTTCTTTACATTGACAACCATGTGATGAGCATCACACCAGTCTACAAACTGTTTAATTTCTAGGTGGTATGGTGCTGCATCTTTGTCTTTATATAGAAGGCCCAGAATAGCAGTGTCGTCAGAGAATTTAACAATGTAACTTTGTGAGTGTTTACTCACACATTCATTCGTGTAGATGGTGAAGACAGGGGAACTCACACAACCTTCGGGAGCCCCTGTACTTATGGATTTAGATTGTGAGGTTGCTTCATTCACTCTAACATACTGCATTCTGTTTGTTAAAAAAGAATAATACCATTTAATGATAAAAGAGCTAACACCCATGAAAAGCAGAGGTAAAATCAATAAAAAGTAAACGTGCATAAGCCTTAGGGTCCTCAAGGTGCTTTAAAACCAGGTGGTTGATGCTGCTAATTGCATCATTTGTGCTTCTATGACATTTGTAGGTGAACTGCCATGGATCTAGTTTTGGGTATACCTCCGTTTTTAAGAGGGGCACCATATACTTTTCAAAGCATTTAATGACTATTGATGTTAGAGCTATGGGTCTGAAGTCATTGTTCTCAGTGGGACAGGGCTTTTTTGGGACTGGGGTTATGGCTGCCTTTTTCCATAGAACTGGAATAGTGTAGGAGTCTAGTGAACACTGGAAAATTGGACACCAGGCCGGGATAAGCTCCTCTGCACAGGTCTTTAGGAGGCGAGCAGAGATCCCATCTGGCCCCATGGCCTTTCTTGTGCAAACCTGCTTGACACATGAAGGTGAACCCTTCAAAAATAGATTCAGAATTACATACACAGCTCATACGTTATGTTTTAAACAGTTTCTCCTACAGTAAGGATTGTGTTGCTGGGGAAGAATGAACTGCACAATGCCCGAGTGGGAAACCTCATTCTGGGAAGAGATGCTTTCCATACTGAAGCTCTTGAAGGCCCTGAAGAGGAAGTCAGTGAGCGAGTCAAAGGCCAGGTAGGGGACCGACACGTTACAATCATCAACCCCCTTGACCTGTTTGGTGCAGACCTTACGCTGCACGAGATCTCGGCCAGAGTAAAGGAGTGCGTGTACCTGTCTGCTCCAGGACCTCATGTCTTCATCCTTGTGCTGCAGCCTGAGAACTTCTCAGAGGAGGACAGAAGCAAGGTAACATGCATACTGAGTATGTTTAGCCATAAGGCCGTGAACTACACCATTGTGCTGAATACAGTCCGAAGTGCACGCCATGTCTCTGCATCTTTTACTGCTGAAGGGGAGAAGTCTTTTCACCTGATGATAGAAGAGTGTGAGATGAGACATCACATGTTCCATAAGATTTACAGATTTGACCAGAATCAGGTTTTTAAACTCTTTGAGATGGTTGACACTATGATGGAGAAAAACGGGGGGAATTATCTCACCTGTGAGAAGCCTGAAATCATTTCAGGGACCTCGGTACACCCAGAGGGCAAACACACAAAGAAAAGAGGAAGAGAAGATGATTTGGCTGAAGATGAGAAAAGGCAGAAGAAGAGAAGAGAAGGTGAGAAAATCAGTTTAGTTTGTCAGTCTGTGTTATGGGTCTAAAACATGTACATGAAATAAATCGCAGGGCTCTTTTTCGGTTCCCATACAGTCAAACTAGTACTACTACAGACATTGTTGGTTTTTTTTTTACAACCATCTGTTATACAATTGAGGTGATTAAAGTTCTAAAAACATCATGGCCACAGTAGACAGTAAACAGCAGCACACATCCACCAGCACTATTTATTCTCATCCAGGTCCTAAATACAAGGACTTAAACAAAAATGTCTGGGCCTCATCTCTTGAAAATAATCGATCAAGCACTTGCATGTTTATGCGATTGTGCAGCCAATATTCACATAATATTACACAGATTTATAAGGATGCACATCTGTGAACACAAAGCAAGTTAGAAGTGTTTTCTTAAAGTGCCAATGATGGCTTTTCCTTTAAAGGGCAAGGGCAACTTCAGGTCTGCATGTTATTTTGTTAACCCTGTACCAAGAATGGCAGGTCTATTATGACTTTTCACCATTATTTCATGGCATCATTAGATGATTGACTGCAACTGCAATGGAAATATTTTGGGAAATAATGAAGTTATTATTATATATTGGTCTTCTTACTGTAAATTGTGAGCTTGTATCGCCCCAAAAGGACTGCATTGGCCGTAAAAAAAAAACATATCGCTCGACCTCTAAGTTAAACAGTAACATTGAAATATCATCAAAATTAACTTATAAACAGTAAACCTATTCTGTTGGGCCCACCCAACATAAGCATAACACAAAGTTGGCACACCTTACTTGTCCCCCATATCCCTACCCAGTATGGTGACATTCCTTCCAACAACGTAATTTAGCTCTCAAAAGGGTGTTTGACCCATGAAGGTGAACCCTTCAAATAGCTTCAAAATTACTCACTCAGCTCATACATTATGTTTTAAACCGTTTCTTCTACAGTAAGGATTGTGTTGCTGGGGAAGAATGAACTGGACAATGCCCGAGTGGGAAACCTCATCCTGGGAAGAGATGCTTTCCACACTGAAGCTCTAAAAGCCTCTGAAGAGGAAGTCAGTGACCGAGAGAGAGGCCAGGTAGGGGACCGACACGTTACAATCATCAAACCTCCTGACCTGTTTCATCCAGACCTCACAGAGCCCAAGATCTCGGCCAGAGTAAAGGAGTGCGTGGACCAGTCTGCTCCAGGACCTCATGTCTTCATCCTTGTACTGCAGCCTGAGAACTTCTCAGAGGAGGACAGAAGCAAGGTGAAATCCGTACTAAATAGGTTTAGCGATGAGGCCGTGAACTACACCATTGTGCTGAATACAGTCCGAAGTGCAGGCCATCTCTCTGCGTCTTTTCGCCTGATGATAGAAGAGTGTGAGATGAGACATCACATGTGCAGATTTGACCAGAATCCGGTTGTTAAACTCTTTGAGATGGTTGACACTATGATGGAGGAAAATGGGGGAAAGTATCTCACCTGTGAGAACCCTGAAATCATGCCAGGGACCTCGGTTCACCCAGAGGGCAAACACACAAAGAAAAGAGGAAGAGAAGATGATTTGGCTGAAGATGAGGAAAGGCAGAAGAAGAGAAGAGAAGGTGAGGAAATCAGTTTAGTTTGTCAGTTTAAAAAAAATGTTATGGGTCTAAAACATGTACATGAAATAAATTGCAGGGCTTTTTTTCGGTTCCCATACAGTCAAACTAGTACTACTACAGACATTGTTGGGTTTTTTTTTTACAACCATCTGTTATACAATTGAGGTGATTAAAGTTCTAAAAACATCATGGCCACAGTAGACAGTAAACAGCAGCACACATCCACCAGCACTATTTATTCTCATCCAGGTCCTAAATACAAGGGCTTAAACAAAAATGTCTGGGCCTCATCTCTTGAAAATAATCGATCAAGCACTTGCATGTTTATGCGATTGTGCAGCCAATATTCACATAATATTACACAGATTTATAAGGATGCACATCTGTGAACACAAAGCAAGTTAGAAGTGTTTTCTTAAAGTGGCAATGACGGCTTTTCCTTTAAAGGGCAAGGGCAACTTCAGGTCTGCATGTTATTTTGTTAACCCTGTACCAAGAATGGCAGGTCTATTATGACTTTTCACCATTATTTGATGGCATCATTAGATGATTGACTGCAACTGCAATGGAAATATTTTGGGAAATAATGAAGTTATTATTATATTATTATATATTGGTCTTCTTACTGTAAATTGTGAGCTTGTATTGCCCCAAAAGGACTGCATTGGCCATAAAAAAAAACATATCGCTCGACCTCCAAGTTAAACAGTAACATTGAAATATCATCAAACTTAACTTATAAACAGTAAACCTATTCTGTTGGGCCCACCCAACATAAGCATAACACAAAGTTGGCACACCTTACTTGTCCCCCATATCCCTACCCAGTGTTCCCAATGCAGGCCTGAGTCGACACTTGAATGCGTTTCGGTTGTAAACCTAACATGCCTGCTTTGTGTCAACAAAAGAAATAAAATGTGTAGCCCCTGCAAACAGTCGAGCCAACCTTGAACTCCTGTGTCAGTTTCACCGTTTAAATCCCAAGAGAACATTTTAATCATGTACAGGCACAGGAAACGTGCCGAAGATTCAAAGATAATTGTAAAAGCGTTTTCATAACATTTGCAGGCTTGATATTAGTAAAGCCCTGGATACTGTGATAAGCTTTAGGGAATATTCACTATATACAAAATTACAAGATTATTTCTCATTTAATCCTATGGGTAATTGTCTAACAACTGTTTATTATTTTTAACTACTTAAAGAGATTGCTTACAGAGATGTTGAAATGCTTACAGAGACAGAGATCATACAGCTCGGACAAGGAGTTATGGTACAGGTTCAACATAAATTTGAAGAGAGACTCAAGTGTGGTTGGTCCAGCCCAACACTTACCAACTATATTAGGTATGTGGTTGTTTCAGTAAAATAAACTAGATTTACCGCATAGTGGTACATGGTATAACCGCCGCAGTGTATTGAAGTGTGGGAACCGTAGGTATGGAGAGTTTGTGGTAGGTCAGTGTTGTGAGGTGAGAGTTTGTGTGGAAATGATTTGCTGGACATGGGCATGGATGTGGGTTTTGAATGAATGGCATTCTGTGTGTTTGTGTTCCCACCTTCTCGGTCTTGATGAGTTATGCAAAATCCCTATTTTTGCATTTAATTATATGACTAGGGGGCGCTATTTCTTCAAGTGAGTGTTTATGGGATGGGTTGATACACCTCTTTAACACTGGCTTACTAACACAAAATCATTGTCTTGGGCAAAATTTTGTTATAGTTATTTAACAAAAACTGTTTTGTACACCTAGCTTTGACCGGAAACATTGCACCCATGTGGTGAAATGTCACAAAATTTGGTGCACATGAAAAGAAAGCGGTTCAGAGTTGTCATGTCAACTTTGACCAAATATGAGCAATTAGAAGCTGAGATATGGACTTTTGGAGAATTTTAAGCTATGTTTTGAATTTTAATTGACATTTCAAGCAGTCCATCTCAAGATAAATCCTTTGATAAATTTTTGTCATCATTGTCTGTAGATGACATGTACCAAATTTGGTGAGATTCACATGAACGGCCTATGACGAGTTGATTTGGTTTCGCTTTCACAATGTTAAAATTTCACGGAAATTCTTTTTGTTGGAAGTGGGCGTCAACCAGTGTTTTCAATGCGGGAGTTTCAATAGATTTCACAACAAAAAAGAACTGCTTGTAAACTGTTCTCTAGATAATAGGCAAAATGACATTTTGTACAATTACAGCACCCCCTATGGGCCAAATTGTATAGCATGTGCTGTGCTTTTAGAGGTCTTTGTGCTGATTGTGCATGACATATTTTGTGCAGTTCCCACCTTCCCAGTCCAAGACATTGGCAATACAAAATCCTAATTTTTGCATTTACCCCTATCACTAGGTGGCGTCATGTTTCAAGTGACAGTTTATGGGCTGGGTCAATGCGTCTTTGTAACCCCGACATACTACCACAAAATCACTGTCTTGGGAAAAAATGTTGATGAGTTTTAAAAAAAACTTGTTTTTGGACTCCTAGCTTCGACAAAAAACATTGTCCCCTTTGACAAAATATCACAAAATTTGATGCACATGAACAGAAAGCTCTTTAGAGGTGGCATGTCAATTTTCACAACATTGGAGAAATTAGAAGCCAAGATATGGACTTTTGAAGAATTTTAAGCTATGTTTCAAATTTTCATTGACATATATAACTTTTAAACGGTTTATCTCAAGACAAATCCTTTGATAACTTTTTGTCATCATTGTCTGTAGATGACATGTACCAAATTTGGTGGGATTCACATGAATGGCCTCTGACAAGAGTTCGTTTGGTTTCGCTTTCACAATGTTAAAATTTCACGGAAATTCTTTTTGTTGGAAGTGGGCGTCAACCAGTGTTTTCAATGCGGGAGGGTCAACAGATGTCACGACAAAAAAATAACTGCTTGTAAACATTACTCTTCTCTAGATAATAGACAAAACGACATTTTGTACAATTGTACAATTACAGCACCCCCTATGGGCCAAATTTGATGGCATGTGCTGTGCTTTTAGAGGTCTTTGTGCTGATCGTGCCTGACATATTTTGTGCAGTTCCCACCTTCTCAGTCCAAGATATTGCCAATATAAAATCCCATATTTCGCATTTACCCATATCACTAGGTGGCGCTACACTTTAAGTGAGTGTTTATGGGCTGGGTCGATACGCCCCTGTAACACCAACATATCACAAAAAATTCATGTTGTTCGGTGAAACATTCACTGAGTTATTCAGCAAAAACTTTTCGGCGTCTCCCCCTCTTTGATGGACACTGGCACAGCGGGGGTGTGGCCCTTGGCGGCCAAAAGCTCCTATTCGCTCAAAAACTTCTAGGGCTACATGCCTACAAAGATTCATCTCCCCCAGACTTACAGTGTCCTGGCAATCGTTGACGAAAAATCGGTGAAAAAATAAATAAATAAATAAAAAAGGGAAAAATCTCGGCAACACTATAATGACCACTTTCTCTAGCTTTGCTAGCGGCGGTCATAATAATTTCCGGAAATTTTAAAATTGCGAAAGTGAAAGTAAACGAACTCGTCATAGGCCGTTCATTTGAATCTCACCAAATTTGGTACATGTCATCTATAGACAATGTGGACAAAAAGTTATCAAAGGATTTATCTTGAGATGGACTGTTTCAAAGTTACATGTCATTCAAAATTCAAAACATGGCTTAAAATTCTTTAAAAGTCCATATCTCGGCTTCTAATTGCTCATATTTGATCAAAGTTGACATAGCAACTTTGAACAGCTTTCTTTTCATGTGCACCAAATTTTGTGACATTTCGTCACAGGGTGCAATATTTCCAGTCAAAGCTAGGTGTACAAAAACAGTTTTTGTGAAATAACTCATCAAACATTTTGCCCAAGACAATGATTTTGTGTTAGTATGCCGGTGTTAAAGAGGCGTATCAACCCATCCCATAAACACTCACTTGAAGCATGGCACCACCTAGTGATATAGTTAAATGCAAAATTGTGATTTTGCATTGCCAATATCTTGGACCGAGAAGGTGGGAACTACACAAAATATACACAAACACACAGAATGTCATTCATTCAAAACCCACATCCATGCCCACTTCCAGCAAATCATTTCCACACAAACTCTCACCTCACAACACTGACCTACCACAAACTCATCATATCTGCGGTTCCCACACTTCAATACACTGCGGCGGTCATACCATGTACCGCTATGCGGTACATCTAGTTACTTATTGATTTAGTTAAGAAGCATTGACTGCGTTGGCCAGCAGACACAATTTGTCAGTGTACCAGATAGATGTCGTCTACCATAGCTGGGCATGAGAACATTGGTAAACCTCCGCAAGACAATATGCTACTGATTTAGCCAATAGCCCAACTTTTGGCTCACTTCAAAACGTGTCTTACTCCCAATCTGGAGTTGCTCCGGCCTGACCTTGGTCTGGCCTCAGTATCAGTGGTGCTATGGTCATGAGAGTAAAGTTTAGGGGGGTAAGTGTTATGGAATTCCATCTTCTAGAGTTCCGTCAATCTAGAGTCTGGGGCTGGACTGAGCAAGATGACAGGATGGCAGGATGGCAGCACTCATGTCTTTGTTCTTTGACCCTGAGCATGAGGATCCAACTTCTTTGATTAGACCTGTCAGGGCGTTTTCTGGGTGTGTTGAAATTCTGAAAAATCCTGTTAATGACCCTCTTAGCTGGTAACAAATACTCTGGAGCACTTGTTAATTTATGAGCACTTTTACAGCATTTGGAAACTGATATGCGTTCGGTATATGTACCAAAAGCTCAGGAACATTTTGGATTTGCTATGCTTTTGAGCAGCGCAGCCACTGACACTAATTTGTTTGTATACAGGACCAGTATCCAGGACTTACAAAAGAAACCGACACAGAAAATGACCATTGGCGTGTTTGGACAGACAGGTTGTGGGAAAAGCTCCCTGCTAAATGCCATCCTGGGAGAGACTGCCCTGTTGCCAACAGGGACACTGGAAGCCTGTACTTCAGTCATTATACAGGTGGAGGCCACAACTGAGGACAACAGCTACAGAGCAACTATTGATTTCATCTCAGAAAAGGTTAATTACCTCCGCCAAGGAGGTTATGTTTTCGCATTGGTTTGTCTGTTTGTCCGTTTGTCTGTTTGTGAACAACATAACTCAACAAGTTATGAATGGATTTTGATGAAATTTTCAGGATAGGTCAGAAGTGGCCTGACTTAGTACTGATTTGTTTTTGGTGGTGATCCGGATAACCATCTGGATCCAGGATGGTTGGTACGGAAATGAGGCTCCTGTTGCGGGTCAAGGAGTTGTTGAGTTTTTGGTGAGAGGGTTCAGTGAAAGACAGAGGAGAGTTAGAGCGGTAGTGGTAAACAGCCCAGTAATTCATGTTGGCAGTGGAAATTAGATAAAGTACTTTCCTGCACCGAAGAGCCAACCAAGTTCGTGTGAGCATGAGTGAACGAACCCACTAGTTAACTATTACACCAGTAATAAAATGTTTTAACATGATTAATGTCTTTTAATGTCTTAAGGTGAGAATGACAATAAGGTGGAGACTTAAGCTGCCTTGGAGGTCTGTGCTCTCTGAGTGCTTTTCTAGTTATAATTGCAATAACACTACAGTCATATTGTAATTTTACATCTCATATCCTATACTTAAAGTCAATACTACAAAAACTTTCTGTATATTTGTAGGAATGGCACGAAGAGCTAAAAAGCCTGCTAGGTTATCTGGAAGAACCCAAGGAGGAAAGGAATGAAAGCATCTGCAAAATGGCAAAGGGCAAAATTGAAGCACTGTATGGGCAGAATGCAAGTAGCAAAAACATTAATGAGCTCATGAGTCATCCTAAAATTAGCCATTGGCTCAGATTACGTACTATATCTGTCTCACATTCTAAGGTAAGTTAGGAAATGTTTTGCCATTTATTGGTTAGTGTACATGACATGACACTGTTGACATCAATACTGTTGAGTTTAATTCACTACTAATTTTTAGTATTGTCTGTCTTATTCATGGTGGTGAATGTAATATTTTGTTTTCAATATTTCACTTGAAACTCACATCTGTAATAAAGATGATCTAATGTCTTATGCCACGTTTAACAGGCCTCGGCTCTCTCTAAAGATATCAGACCTTTTATTAGGCATCGTGAGAATGACTTTGGGCAGCTCTATTGGCCAATAGTGAAAGCTGTGAAAATAGAAGTGCCCAAACAGAACAAACTTCCAGAGAACATTGTGCTTGTTGATCTTCCTGGAACTGGAGACTGTAACAAGACCAGAGATGAGATGTGGAAACAGGTAACTGCCCTCTTGCAACCAACTAAAAGATGCATGTTTGGTGTTTTATCAAAGACTTAATTTGTAGTGGTTCTTATTTACATGGGAATAGTTAGCTCATGTTGGTAGGTAAAGTGGTATGACCTGTTTTTAGAGAAAACTCTTTGCTCGAAAAATGTTTCAGTTTACTCAAATTTTATATCCCCTCTCTAATTTTTCATTTCAATAGATGGATTTGTATCTATTTTTTTATCTCATTTTTAGATGCTGGGGCAGTGTACTGCTGTGTGGATAGTCAGTGACATCAATCGAGCTGCATCTGATAAAGCTGCCTGGGAGATTCTAGACAGCCATAGGACAGACATGGTGCAGGGAGGAGAATGCAGCAGCATCACCTTCATCTGCACTAAAACTGATAACATGGAGGCACGGTCTTACATGAGGTCAAACATTATAAAGTCTTTTTTTTATCCATAGTCTGTAGTCTATTAAATCTGTGAAGTATTAACAAGCATGGCCACTGACCATGCTATTTATTGCATTTCAAACACATTTTAGAAGGTAGATAACAATAACATATTTGATCTTTAGCACTGAGGAACTGACAGATGAAGATCTACAAGTTACATATGGCAATGTAAGTGAAAACGAATACAGATCCAGCTGTTTATTAGAAAGTTCATATAATGATGAAATATTTCGGGACTGTGAATAAGAGTTGTCCCTCTGGTCTAGAATTCTGAGAGAAAGCTGAAGTGCATTCTACACAGGAATCGCATGGCCAAGGATAAAGTGAAAAAAAAGGCAAATGAGGTATGAAGGTATTTTTTTCCCAACTTCCACCACAAGTATTTCTGATTGTTTTTTTGTAATGGTACTCCTGACAGATTTTGTTTGTTTTCTTTTCTTGTTAAGGAATGTAAGAAATGGAACATCAATCACAACATCACAACTTCAGTGTTTACTGTGAGTTCACATGAGTTTTGGTCAGAGGAACTTCTGGAACAAAAAGACACGGGTAAAACAGCAGCAGTATTGTCATCAGGCATAAAATTGATTTGTTAGAGTTTATTAAGCTAGTAATACAGATTCAGTTCACGTGTGTATACTGTATATTCATTATGTAAAGACATTTCCTTTCCTTTTTTGTCTTTCTTTCTCTTTCTCTGTTTCTTTGTTTCTTTCGTTCTTTCAAACCACAAGAGATTCTGTACCTAAGAGAGGCGCTTAAGAGTTTTTACAACAGTTACACCAGAAAAATGGCCTCACAGTTTTTCTCAAGTGCCAATGGGATCCTGTACCTGATTCAAGCCTCCAGAGCAAGGGTATGTTTTGACCCGAGCTGAAGGTGTGGTGTGTTGTCTATGACTGTCCCTTGAACCTGAGGAGAAACTCAGTCAGGTGTATGACTTGTGTTTTAGGATGAAGACAGGTCTAAGCTGCACACTGAGCTAAAGAAGAAGCTGGAGGATGACTTGATTGATGAATTGAGAAAGAATCGCTTAAAGCCATGCTACGATCAGCTGGAAAAATGTCTGTCAGATGGAGCTCAGAAGGCAGCAGAAAAACGTGTTGAAATAACATTACAACAATTGAAAGTAAGTATTGTCGTCACATTATGCCAATATTACATGCAAAATTGATACAGATATACCATGCACTTCCCCCAATTAATGACTAAATAAAATATTTCCCCTTGAGAATTTGAAGCCAGATGGACGTGGATACCATCAGACCCTGTCAGCCTTGTGCAGAAATAAAGGCTTCATCAGGTTTCAAGATGGAAGAACAAAAGACCTGAACAAGGCTTTGGCTGAAGTTATGTATGACAGCATCAATGAAGAGTTCAATGCCCTTTTCCCGTAAGTATACTGTATTAACAACAGCACAAAAAGTGTTCTTTATCCAGAGCCTCTTTGTGTGACACTTGGTCAATTTACATAATGTGCACAGAAATGAAGGGAAAAAAGAGCAGTCAGTACAGGAGAAGATCAATGAGTTCAGCATCTGCTCCATCAACATCAGTAAGGGCTATGGCAAGCCTGAAGCCATGATTCACATTCTGAACTTCCTTAAAGGCGAGGTAAGTTTATCTTACGCTTACGGTGAAACACATCGCAAAACACCGAGGGCCTGTGTACTGTAAATGTTTTGTAAGACAGAGTGATATACCGAGTGAAGACAAGCAAAAATGACTTCTAAGAATATATATATTGTGTGACATTGCAAAATTTTGTGTACAGACAAAAAAACTTAACTATGGGTGTTCAAAGTACAGAAACTAACAAATATACACAGCTTCACGTGGATAAGGCCTCAGAAGTAAAACATCTCTGTAAAACATCTTATCTTTTTAACTGCTACTAGGTGTTAATTTAGTAATGATCAAACATGTTTATATTACAATATATCATACTTTACATCATCATTTGTAATTTCAATATTAGGAAGCCAAGCTGAAGGAGAAGGCACACGGACACATTGTGAAAACAAAGAAAGACATGTATGCATTAATCGAAGATACCATCAAAGAAGAGATGACTCCTGGCTACATCAGTAAGACTAGTGGGATAGGGATTCATTCCAGAAAGATTTGTTTTTTTTTCTGACATAAATGTTACTTGCTTTGTTGCAGAGGCCGCAAAACAAAGTGGACCAGGATCTATGGAAAAGAAAATAAGCATACTGGAGACACATGCAAGATTAAAAGACGACATGTTCAAAAGCGCAAAAAGAAAGATGTTGCAATTGTTTCAAAATCTCATGGTGTGTTACAGTTTATGTGTGGAAATATTAGGATTATTGTAATTATGAAAAATTACAATTACAATTACAGAATCAATTGCTTTAAAATGTCAAACGTTTTTCTTTTTTTATAAGGACCAGATTGAGTCAGAATTCAGACACATGCTAAAGAAAGCTATGGCTCATGCAATGACTGAATCTCACTTCACTTTCAGCATGGGTAAGTTGGGATCTCCACAAATCCTCATCTGTAGTACACTACATATGTCTAGAACCCATATTAATTGGTATGAACTGTAAAGCCTCACATTCACATCCTAACGCCTCATTTGAGCCTCATTGTTTTTAGTCAATGCAAATATTTAGTTAGGTCTGGGTCTGAGGCCTGTGGCACCAGGATCACCTAGTTGGTATAAATGGGTTGTATTCTTGGTTGTAGATGTTGGTATAAATGGGTTGTATTCTCGGTCGTAGATGTTGGTGTAAATGGTGTTGTATTCTTGGTTGTAGATGTCAGCAGTGAAATTCAGAAGATGGAGGAATTATCTGCCCAGCTGTCTACAGAATAGCGGCCAAGAGCGGATTAAGAGCAGATATGGATGCCACCCAAAGTGCTTATTATTGGAAAGGCATTACAAGACGCAAGCAAAGCACAGATATTACTTCAGTAATCAACAGACTAGGAAGGATATGTGGGCATTTCATTTAAAAACAATCTGAGTAATAGGGCATGGATTTCAGGGGGTGAAAACATTTTACAAACAAGAAAATTATTGATTACATACTGTAAAATGTGAATATATTTTAGCTAATTTGTTTATGCATGAATAATCAGACTACCAAAAAGAGCTCAGGTTGCAAATGAGAAAATGATTTCTGTTGTGTACAGTTATCTACAGGTTGTCTATAAGGGCCTGTTTACACTAGAACGGTTACGGGTAAAATGACAAAATATTTTATCGGAAGTGCTTTTTGTTTAGACGGTGATGGCGTTTTTGGGGCTTAAAAACGCAAAAAACTGAAACCACCCTCCACCCTCCACACTTTTGCGTCAACATATACACACAGATTTCCTCCCAAAAACGCTCGTCTAAGCGCGAAATAAAAAGTAAAGACGCGACACCACTTTTGCGTCTACTGTTCAGACGGTCATCATATAAAGTCATACAAGATCGTATAAAATCACCACACAGAGGTTGTCTGTAAGTCAAAGGCAAACCAATTATGACAAATTCTGATTCTGAGGCTCAGGTGACTGTAAACCTTGAACTGGGCACAGGCCAAAACTCCACCATTCATTGAGTGGAGACCAGCAATTAGGGAATAAAAATCTTTGTGATTGTAAATGAAAAGTGTAGCCCCTGTCAGACCATTAGACAAAACAGACATTTACCATCCATGAATCGAACCCAAAGACCTTGCTGTGAGATTACGCTGCAAACTTTTTTTTTTACCATGTTTATTCTTGTCTTCTATAGGGTTTGGTTAGGGTTTTTGGTTTGGGGTTCTGTATGAAATTACTCTGGACTTGTGGTGCAACGTCTGCACCTGTTAAGTGGTTAACCTGAACTCAGAAAGAAAATGGCCATTTACATTCACAAACAGCTGATTCTTATTAAAATAATTGTTTTAGCCAGGCAGGTAAGCTGATTAACTAGGTGGCGTCACCTGTGTTACCTGCTCAGGCAGAACCAGCACATGGCAGGACAAATACTCTTTGGGGTCTGTGTTGGCTAACTCTCAAAGTCTGGGACTAGAAAATGCAAAATGGAGTTATGACTTGTAATCATTATGTCTCTGTCTGGTCCTACTGTTTTTTTTTTTAATCTTTTACTGATATATATATATACATCACTCACAAAAAGGTAGGGGTATTCGGCTTTCAGGGGAAATTTCATGATGAACCTAAAATGCACTATAACCTTTACAGATGAACTTTTAAATGTTAAATCTTGCTGTTCTGATCAAAACGATACCTAACAATTGACAAGTTATTGAGACATTGACAGTTTTTGTTGTTGCATACCCACCACTGTTGTTGGCTTTTGTTTCAAGAAATTGTTTGAGATGAGGAAATCACCCACTGCATGCTTCTACTTAAATGTCCTCCTTTCATGATATGATACCACTATAATGTGAACGTTTCACATTTATCATAAATTTTACATAAAATCCAAATATCCCAAACTTTTTTGTGAGCAGTGTATTTTTGCAAGTGGAATTATAGTTAAGCGTGAGTTGGTCTGGTGCCTGTGTGCTCTTGAGTGGAAAAAATGTCCCGTCTGATATTGTGTTTGATGACTGCTTAACGACTTGGGGATTCAACTGATCATTTTTGTGCATCTTTGCAAAATAAATATTTGTTATTCTTTTTAGTCTTCACAAAGACATGTCTGTCATTATTTCACCTTTGGAATAAAAGGTTATATTCCAATAGAGCTATAGAGATACACTTGCCCTGTCTGTAATGCATATAAAGGATGTTTGGCATGCAGTCTGTGAGCGGCTTTTGGGGTGTTATCTGAACCTGTGCGGTTTCTCCGCTCCGCTAGGAGCCTGGCGAGGTGACATCAGTGCACATGACTGCTAACGGGGACAGTAAATCACATGCTAACCGGTGCGCCCCCTAAGTCACACACACACACACACACACACACACACACACACTTGCTAACTGCCGCAGCCCCTAAGTGACATTTCCAGAGCTGAAAGGACCGCAAGCCAAAAGAATAACAGTGACCATTACCCTGATTTGTGGCTGTGGTTTTTATATAAAACACTAACACCTTTTGGTCACACGTGCAGAGAGCTTTCATACGGCTCCCCGGAGTCTTTACCCCAAGGACATATTCACACACACACACATACATACACACACACAGATAGACAGACACACTCCAAGCAGCATTCCACAATAACTTAATAACAAAAAAAAATCTTAAATAGGGTCCTCAGATGTTCCCCTGGCTGCTCAGAGAGAGACTGATGGAAACGGAGAGAGAGAGAGAGAGAGAGAGCAAAAAAAGGGAAATTAATTCCAGTTTGAGTTTGAGTCTTCTTAGGGGCACGGCCCCTAAGTCACACACACACACACACACACACACACACACACACACACACACACACACACACACACACACCACACACACACACACGCATAAACACATAACATACACATACAAATACACACACACACACACACACACACACACACACACACACCACACACACACACACGCATAAACACATAACATACACATACAAATACACACACACACACACACACACACACACACACATATACACTCACATGCATGCTCACACAACTTGTCCCAATACTTGAGCATGCACTATTTTGACAGATAAAAAGGAGAGTATGTGAGACAGAGGGAAAGATGAAGAGGAACAGCTAAAGACACAGAGACAGAGAGAGTTTGACAGGTATAGGCAGAAAAGAGAGAAAATCAGAGAACATGAAAGATGGCATAGGTCAGAGATAAAGATAGAGAGCAAGGCATAACAATAGAGAGTGAGTGTTTGTGTATGCCAGAGAGAGAGGGTAAGAGAGAGATGGTGGGACAGAGAGAGGTGATATGTGGTCATGTTGTATCATGCTGACTTTTAGGTGTGTCTTGTTGAACTAAATACCCAAAATCTTCCCTGTTCTGCAGTAGAAGACCGTCCTCTTTGTCAGGGTGCAGTATTTAATTAGTTAGGTAACACTTTACTAGAAGGTGTTGTGGCCACCTGACCTTCAGATTAAACCGTTGTGGGTGGAATGGAGTAGGCAGAGGCAGGATTGTGGTGTGAACAAAGCTCAGAAGTTTTATTGAAAAACGTGAGGGAAGGGGAGTTAGGATAAACTATAACTAAAGTCCTTTCTTCAGCAGGGGTTCACTGGCTCCGTCAGTCCTCCTCCTTAATCCAGAGGAACAGAGAGAGAGAGAGAGAGAGAAACAGGCAGGTAAGTATTTGCAGGTAAGTCAAGCAACAACTGACCGTCCAGCTCGCAGGCTTGTCGTCCTCTTCAAGCTTTCTCTCCAATGTGCTCAAGCAGCAGGGGCACGCGCAATCCTCTCTCTGTGGTTCCTCCCAGTCTGTCTGTGGCCTGGGCTTAAGAAGGCCACTGATTGCACCTGGAACAGGGAACACCTGCCATGGGAGCACTGGTGAACATTGAATCATTAGTTAGTCAGTTGTAGTGGCCGTTGCAGTGGCCGTTTACTACCTTCCCCCTCTTAATTGGCTTGTGCCTTCTGGGCTTCCACAGTGTTTACATAAGTGTGATATGAGCCCTTTATAAAGATCGACTGAGTGCCTGGACCTGCCATTGTTTCCTTATGTTTGCTCTACTTTGTACCTTTCCAAGAGCAGAAGCTGGTTCAAGGGATACTAGTAGTGCCCTGCCAAGCTCTTCTTTTATAATAATTTACTTATTTGGTCACATGATATTCCTTATTATCTATTCCTAACAATATGACTGACCTGATGAGTCAGTGAGTTAATACACCACCAGCTGTACCAGCTCTGTTTTTTATATTCATACAAACCGTGATGTCCAAACCGTGATGTCCAAACTGTGTTTCAGTCTACCGGTGTCACCTCTAGTGTGTACACATGAGTGTGAGTATGCATGTGTGTGGTTGTGTCTCCATCTGTATGTGTGTGTGTGCGTGCGTGCGTGCGTGTGTGCGTGCGTATGTGCGTGTGTGCGTGCGTGTGTGTGTGTGTGTAAAGATGGATATTTGATAAAGAATCAGTCCACATTATCGTCTTTTCCAGTCCCTCAAGTTTCCCAGGCCGAGGCTTGTCTGTGGCTGGCCTAAAGACACCCCCTCAGCCTCGCCTGCTTTGAGACACGCAGCAGTCCTAATGAAAACAAATGGCTTGTCAGCGAGGCCTTTGTCTCTCTAATTGGCCATGCCTCTGTAATTAGGCTTGGTGGGAATGTAAAAAAAGTAAAAAGTAAGTGTGTGTTGTGTGTGTGTGTGTGTGTGAGTGTGTGTGTGTGTGTGTGTGTGTGTGGGGGGGGGGGGGTTGGGGGCTTGGTGTTTTGGAGTCAGTGCTGAATGCAGGGATTGGGATTGCGGGCGGGTATGGGGGGGGTTGAGATCTGGCAACAGAGATAGTGGCTTCAGTCTGGGCTCGTAGCTCACCAGCCTCCTGACAAGGTACACAGCAGATCCATCACAGCAGGCACAGTATGTGAAAGCCCAGTGAAAGCCCACCTTGGGAAACACCCAACTCCCAGTTGTCATTGTGACACAGCACGCACACTGCACTGCACACTGCACACAACGAAATTACCTTTATGCCTCACCCGTGCAAGGGGGCAGCTCCCAACAGCGCCCCTAAGGGAGCAGTGCGGCGGGACGGTACCATGCTCAGGGTACCTCAGTCATGGAGGAGGATGGGGAGCTATATGCTCGGGACTTTCAATTTCTGCTGCCAGCTTCTTTTTCAAAGCAGCAGCACTTAGCAGGACTCAGTTGTTCCTATGGTGTGTGCTGCCACAGTCGTAAACACACACGCGCAGGGCTGTGTGTGCAGGCGAGTGCATGCGCTTTAGAATGGAGGAGTGTGAAGGAGAGTGACGGAGTGTGACGGGGGTGTGGTCTGATAGCCACTCCCACGCCACTCGCCTCGCCTGCCCCCCAACATCTGTGAGGTGCTGATGTCTTTAGCAGGGCTACCTATCTCTCTATCTCTCACCCTGTCTTTTCCTCTCTCTCTGTATCTCTCTCTCTCTAGTTCTCTCTTTCTCTACCTCTCTCTCTTCTCTCTTTTTCTCTCTCTCTCTCTACCGCTCTCTCCCCCGTCTCTATCTTTCTCCCCCTTTCTCTTTCCTTGGTTCTCCTCCTGTCTCTCCCCCCTCTCTCTTTCCCTCTGTCTCTTTACCTCTCCTCTCTCTCCCTACATATGTAATGTGGTGATATCTTTAGTAGGGCTAGCCCCTGCAGTCTCTCTTTCTCTTTCGCTTTCTCTCTCTCTCTGTCCCTCGCTCTCTCTCTCTCTTACTCTTTCTCTCCTTCTCTGTCTGCCTCCTGGTTGTGTGTGCACTAAGACAATGTCTGTAATATGTTTTTGCTGTGTGTGTGTGTGTGTTGGGGGGGATTCAGCTCCAGAAGTGCACTGGTTTGCCATGGACCACTTACATCCCCAAAACGTGTCACAGACACGTGCTCAGCCTTAACTATGTATACTTGGTGTGTATGTGTGTGCTTTGTGCTTATTACCTACAATCTTTTGGAATATTCAGAAGATTTGATTCCTAATGAATACTAACTTGTGATGTGGAATTAAATAAAGTATGTGTTTGTGCATGCACACACGAGCGCGCACGTGTGTGTGAACCTGTTAAAGTTTCCCTTCATTTGTCTCCCTGGTGGCCTGTGTGTCTTGTTTGCATGTGTTTGTCCGGCCTTGCGTGTGTGCTTGTGTGTGTCACAGCGAGCTCTGCAGATGTGATTAAGGCTGAGACGAAGGCTTAGGACAAGGCCACAGCCCCTTCTGAAGCTCTGTGTGTGCTGACCTTCACTGGGCCTCCTCCCCACCCCAGGGGGAGCGTGCCTGGAGGTCCAGCTGTGTTTAAAGAGGTGCACCAGGGAGAGGAGGTGAGGAGGAGGTGCACCAGTGAGAGGAGGAGAAGAGGAGGTGAAGAGGAGATGAAGAGGAGGTGCACCAGGGAGAGGAGGTGAAGAGGAGATGAAGAGGAGGTGCACCAGGGAGAGGAGGTGAAGAGGAGATGAAGAGGAGGTGCACATGCAGGCATATCTTAACAAATTACAATATCATGGAAAAGTTCTTTTATGTATCCTAAATGTAATGTGACAGGCTAACGCAGGCCCAACCAAGCACAGTAATAAACATGAACATACTTTGCAGACGATGGACGTTTCTGTATTAAAAATATTTTTTTATTGGTCTGATGTTAATATTCTAATTTTATTGTGTGGAGGTTGCGTGAAAGACAATCGTTGATGCCGCCCCTTGGATTCTGCCATGCCTATTCATCATGGCCAGACCACACAATTTGATGTCAGGCTAGACTTGGCTATCACTTAAAATCCTGCATGACTTTCATTTACATTTGACAAGTTTCATCAATGTGTGTAACCCAGGTAATAAATAGCTGATGGTATAGATAATAAATAGAGAATAAATATGGTAAAAACAGTAATATTAAATAGCTGTATAAATAATCCCTGATATAGAAATTCATCAATGTTAAGTTTATCTTTGTTAAACACGTATACGGTGCATGGAGAAGTGCTGTTCTATTCTAATTTGAGTGTAGACACTTTTATTTTGAAACGCAGAACTTTTGCGATACTCTCTTGGTTTCCTTTTTTTTATAACGTTACTTGTAGAGGAGAGAAGATGAACAGCAATTTTGCCAGGCGCCATGCTTCAGCTACTTTGTGAAGCTTACGTTGGTGAAATAGTTTAAAGTAGTTGACAAAAAACCCAAAGATATTTCAGAAAATAGTTTGAAGTAGTTACACTGAGTACGTGTGAATGCAATTTTGATGACCCGAAGTATATTTTTCATCGAGTTTTCTTTGTTCAACCCTGTGTCGGTAAGCGAACTTGGTTTTTCTTTATGTTAGCGAAGTGTTAACGGTTATAACACTCTTGTCTAGTTTATGCACAGAGACGGATGTAAATGTATATTTGTGATGTTATATTCGTGAGTGGTAAAATATGTAGTTACTTAAAGTGTAATTAGCTTGATATAAGCTATTTCTCGACTTGAAATCCCTTTGTTTAAACATGTAATGTATGAAAGTGTGATATAATGTATGTATGTGAATGTGGTGTTTATTTAAATGTTTTATGTTAGCTGAATGTATTTTATTTAGTTGCAATTGTAAAACCAACAGTTGCAGTCAGAAGCATTCTAAATGTAAAACCAATGGTTGCAGTCGGAAGCATTCTAAATGCTATGCTATGCTATAGTTATTGGATAGTAGCAGTTACTGTTCAGCTTGATTTCAAGTATATGTTTTCAGCAAATAGTTTTGTATTGAGTTATTTGGCCAGAAAGAAATAGTTGTACAACTGATGAACGTAATTAAAACTGTTGATAAGAAAACTTGTTGAATGTGAGACCTGTTACCGGAAATGTACAGAGGTATAACTTTAACTGTATACAGGTAAAGTTTTAAGTTTGGATTCGGAATTCCACGGACATCCAGCGACCTCAATTGATGGCGTGATTCCATAGCCAGTCCTATCCACTGAAGTGCCGTTTGTCATATCTACCTGTGGTAGGATTGAACCAGTCACCCACTGGTTTGCAGTACACACACACCTGACTTGACGTACTTGACATTGACTAAACACAACACAAGGATCCAAAGGAACTGAACTTTACAAACAACTGAACACCACATCTTTAAAAGACAATTCTTCTTATTATTTTTTTCTCATTTAAAGGGCCCAGTTTGTATATGTATGTGTAAATTTGTATTGTCTACGTTGCAATTACAATACAAAATTGTATTGTGTGATACCCCTGTGTGTGTTGGTTCATTGCACTTTCACTCAGCTCCTAGACGGACCTAGAAGCGAGGTGTACATACCCAGTAGTGGGTTACATGTGCTTTTATGAAGTAAGGTGTATGGTAGAATACATCCTATAGTGGCTTATAGTGTTCAGTTATCAGTATGGATAATTGCACATTTAAATGCAAATGCAAGTTGAAAATGTTTCTTATAATGTATACATGCATCCACAGAAAGAGGCCTGGTTGTAGAGTTAAAAAAAAAAAAAACAGCAAATGGTGTCCATCCTGCACTTTGACCAGTTTGACCCTCTCTTTGACTTCCTGCTTTTTATCCTGGTGCAACAATGAAAAGGATCCACTCTCCCAAGGGGCACATTTGCTCTCTCTCCCGCTCCTTCCCCTTCCTCTCCTTCACTCCCACCTGTTGCATTCTGGGTAAGGTAGAGCACTGCTGGGAAAACTGTTTTGGCCCTGTGGGGTGGTGGCGTGTGGATCCAGCTCAGAGTGGACATTCCATGGTCAGTACAATCGTCAAAAGGGAGCCATTCTTTGCAAAACAGGTGACCTACAAGTGTTTATGGATCCACTCTCGTGTGTGTGTGTGTGTGTGTGTGTGTGTGTGTGAGAGGGGAAGAGAGACCGACAGGGGGAGAGAGAAAGAGAGAGGGAGTGAGTGAGAGTAAGACTACATGTGCATCCACACATGTGACCACTGCAATGTGTGTGTGTGTGTGTGTGTGTGTGTGTGTGTGTGTGTGTGTGTGTGTGTGTGTGTGAGTGTCTGTGTGTGTGTATGTACACGTATGTGTGTGTGTGTGTGTGTGAATATGTCCTTGGGGTAAAGACTCTGGGGAGCCGCATGAAAGCTCTCTGCATGTGTGACCAAAAGGTGTTAGTGTTTTATACAAAAACCACAGCCACAAATCAGGGTAATGGTCACTGTTATTCTTTTGGCTTGCGGTCCTTTCTGCTCTGGAAATGTGACTTAGGGGCCGCGCCGGTTAGCGTGTGTGTGTGTGTGTGTGAGTGTGTGTGTGTGTGTGTGTGTGTGTGTGTGTGTGTGTGTGTGTGTGTGTGACTTAGGGGCCGTGCCGGTTAATGTGTGTTTGTGTGTGTGTATGTGTGACTAAGGGGCCGTGCCGATTAGCGTGTGTGTGACTTGGGGGGGCGCCGGTTAGCATGTGATTTACTGTCCCCATTAGCAGTCATGTGCACTGATGTCACCCTGCCAGGCTCCTAGCAGAGCGGAGCGACTGCACAGGTTCAGATAACACCCCAAAAGCCGCTCACAGACTGCATGCTAAACATCCTTTATACGCATTACAGACAGGGCAAGTTTATCTGTATAGCGCATTTTATACACAAAGGCAGTTCAGCGACGCATGCTGAGCTGAGTTGTTATTAAATGTACTGACATATGTATGCTAAATATATTGTATTCACCAAGAGAATGATCATGATGGAGAAGCAGGTTCAGATACATACTGAATAATGCATCTCATTAAAGCATCTAAAACATCTTCACTTTTAGCACCAGAACATATATATAGACACATATGAAAAGAGTGGATGTTTTTTTATTCCAAAGGTGAAATAATGACAGACATGTCTTTGTGAACAAACATTTACTTTGCAAAGATGCACAAAAATGATCAGTTGAATCCCTGAGTAGTTAAACAGTCATCAATTTCAGACAGCACATTTTTTCCACTCAGCAAAACAAGAGCACACAGGCCGGATCCTAGAGGCCACTAGACCAACTCATGCTTTACAACTAATTCCACTTGCAAAAATACACTGCTCACAAGAAAAGTTAGGGATATTTGGATTTTATGTGAATTTTATGGAAAATGTAAAAAGTTCACACTATAGTGGTATTATATCATGAAAGGAGGGCATTTAAGTAGAAGCATGCAGTGGTGATTTCCTCACCTCAAACGATTTATTAAAACAAAAGCCAACAACAGTGGTGGGTATACAACAACAAAAACTGTCAATGTCTCAATAACTTGTCAATTGTTAGGCATTGTTTTGATCAGAACAGCAAGATGTGTAAAAAGTCCTGAAACATTGAACTGTTGGACATGTGCATTTAAAAGTTCATCTGTAAAGGTTATAGTGCATTTTAGGTTCATCATGAAATTTACCCTGAAAGCCGAATATCCCTACCTTTTTGTGAGTCGTGTATATATATATATCAGTAAAAGATAAAAAAAAAAAAACAGTAGGACCAGACAGAGACATAATGATTACAAGTCATAACTCCATTTTGCATTTTCTAGTCCCAGACTTTGAGAGTTAGCCAACCCAGACCCCAAAGAGTATTTGTCCTGCCATGTGCTGGGTCTGCCTGAGCAGGTAACACAGGTGACGCCACCTAGTTAATCAGCTTACCTGCCTGGCTAAAACAACTGTTTTAATAAGAATCAGCTGTTTGTGAATGTGAATTGCCATTTTCTCTCTGAGTTCAGGTTAACCACTTAACAGGTGCAGACGTTCCGCCACAAGTCCCAAGTAATTTCATACAGAACCCCAAACCAAAACCCCTAACCAAACCCTATATCTGATGGAAATCCATTTTAATAATGAGAATTACCACCTTAAATCTAAAGTGGTTATATATGCAGCAAATAGCAAACCCTTAATGATATTGAATTTTATTATTAATATCATATTTTAAGCACAAAGGTCCCCATCTCAAAACACCCCAAAAGTTTTGCAAAAACACACAGAAGACAAGAATAAACATGGTAAAAAAAAAGTTTGCAGCGTGATCTCACAGCAAGGTCTTTGGGTTCAATTCATGGATGGTAAATGTCTGTTTTGTCTAATGGTCTGACAGGGGCTACACTTTTCATTTACAATCACAAGGGTTTTTATTCCCTAATTGCTGGTCTCCACTCAATGAATGGTGGAGTTTTGGCCTGTGCCCAGTTCAAGGTTTACAGTCACCTGAGCCTAATCAGAATTTGTCATAATTGGTTTGCCTCTGACTTATAGTCAACCTCTGTGTGGTGATTTTATACGATCTTGTATGACTTTATATGATGACCGTCTGAACAGTAGACGCAAAAGTGGCGTCGCGTCTTTACTTTTTATTTCGCGCTTAGACGAGCATTTTTGGGAGGAAATCTGTGTGTATATGTTGACGCAAAAGTGTGGAGGGTGGAGGGTGGTTTCAGTTTTTTGCGTTTTTAAGCCCCAAAAACGCCATCACCGTCTAAACAAAAAGCACTTCCGATAAAATATTTTGTCATTTTACCCGTAACCGTTCTAGTGTAAACAGGCCCTTATAGGCAACCTGTAGATAACTGTACACAACAGAAATCATTTTCTCATTTGCAACCTGAGCTCTTTTTGGTAGTCTGATTATTCATGCATAAACAAACTAGGCCTATGCAGTCGCCTTCGACTGCTAAAGGTATATCCCCGAAACGCGATGCTTCAAAGCCCCCAACATTCAAAATCTAATCAGTTCATGAATCTACCCTAGAACATTGAAACACCAAATCTGGGACAAATCCATCCAACTGGTCAGAAGTTATGGGCCAAACCAAAATTCAGCCATGTTGAATTCAGCCATCTTGAAAGTGTTGGCCTCCAAACTCGAATAAGTTCATGAACCTACCCTAGAGCATTAACACACCAAATCTGGGAGAAATCCATCCACCCAGTCAGAAGTTATGGGCCAAACAAAAATTCGCCCATCTTGAATAATTCGCCCATCTTGAATTCAGCCATCTTGAAAGTGTTGACCTCCAAACTCGAATCAGTTCATGAACCTGCCCTAGAGCATTCACCCAAAAAATCTGGGACAAATCCAGACATCCGTTCAAAAGTTATCGCGTTAACACGAAAGACCTTACGCGGCGGACGCGGCGGCGGCGGCGGCGGCGCACGCAAAACCATTACATCCCCGACGCTCCGCGTTTCGGGGATATAATTAGCTAAAATATATTCACATTTTACAGTATGTAATCAATAATTTTCTTGTTTGTAAAATGTTTTCACCCCCTGAAATCCATGCCCTATTACTCAGATTGTTTTTAAATGAAATGCCCACATATCCTTCCTAGTCTGTTGATTACTGAAGTAATATCTGTGCTTTGCTTGCGTCTTGTAATGCCTTTCCAATAATAAGCACTTTGGGTGGCATCCACATCTGCTCTTAATCCGCTCTTCGCCGCTATTCTGTAGACAGCTGGGCAGATAATTCCTCCATCTTCTGAATTTCACTGCTGACATCTACAACCAAGAATACAACACCATTTACACCAACATCTACGACCGAGAATACAACCCATTTACACCAACATCTACAACCAAGAATACAACCCCTTTATACCAACTAGGTGATCCTGGTGCAACAGGCCTCAGACCCAGACCTAACTAAATATTTGCACCTGACTAAAAACAATAAGGCTCAAATGAGGCTTTAGGATGTGAATGTGAGGCTTTACAGTTCATACCAATTAATATGGGTCCTAGACATATGTAGTGTACTACAGATGAGGTGTGTGGAGATCCCAGCTTACCCATGCTGAAAGTGAAGTGAGGTTCAGTCATTGCATGAGCCATAGCTTTCTGTAGCATGCGTCTGAATTTTGACTCAATCTGGTCCTTATAAAAAAAGAAAAACGTTTGACATTTTAAAGCAATTGATTCTGTAATTGTAATTGTAATTTTTCATAATTAAAATAATCCTAATATTTCCACACATAAACTGTAACACACCATGAGATTTTGAAACAATTGCAACATCTCGCTTTTTGCGCTTGTGAACATATCGTCTTTTAATAATCTTGCATATGTCTGCAGTGTGCTTATTTTCTTTTTCATAGATCCTGGTCCAATTTGTTTTGCGGCCTCTGCAACAAAACAAGTAACATTTATGTCAGAAAAAAAAACAAATCTTTCTGGAATGAATCCCTATCCCACTAGTCTTACCGTCGTAGCCAGGAGTCATCTCTTTTTTGATGGTATCTGCGACTGATGCATACATGTCTTTCTTTGTTTTCACAATGTCTTCACGTGCCTTCTCCTTCAGCTTGGCTTCCTAACATTAAAATTAGGAACATACTGTCATTGCAATTAATAATATAAAGTACTATATATTGTAATATACATGTAATATACATCATTAGTAAATTAACACCAAGTAGCAATTAAAAAGATAAGATGTTTTACAGAGATGTTTTACTTCTGAGGCCTTATCCACGTGAAGCTGTGTATATTTGTTATAGTTTCTGTACTTTGAACACCTATAGTTAAGTTTTTTTGTCTGTACACAAAATTTTGCAATGTCACATAATATATATATTCTTACAAGTCATTTTTGCTTGTCTTCACTCGGTATAACACTTTGTCTTACAAAACATAGCCCTAGGCCCTCAGTGTTTTGCGATGTGTTTCACCGTAAGCGTAAGATAAACTTACCTCGCCTTTAAGGAAGTTCAGGATGTGAGTCATGGCTTCGGGCTTGCTGTAGCCCTCACTGATGCTGATGGAGCAGATGCTGAACTCATTGATCCTCTCCTGTACTGACTGCTCTTTTTTCCCTTCATTTCTGTGCACATTACGTAAATTGACCAAGTGTCACACAAAGAGGCTCTGGATAAAGAACACATTTGTGCTGTTGTTAATATACTTACGGGAAAAGGGCGTTGAACTCTTCATTGATGCTGTCATGCATAACTTCAGCCAAAGCCTTATTCAGGTCTTTTGTTTCTCCATCATTTTGCCTGATGAAGCCTTTATTTCTGCACAAGGCTGACAGGGTCTGATGGTATCCACGTCCATCTTTTTCTGGCTTCAACTTTTTCAAGGGGAAATATTTTATTTAGTCATTAACTGGGGGACGTGCATGGTAGAACTGTATCAATTTTGTAATATTGGCATAATGTGACTATAATACTTACTTTCACTTGTTGTGATGTTATTTCAACACATTTTTCTGCTGCCTTCTGAGCTCCATCTGAGAGACATTTTTCCAGCTGATCGTAACATGGCTCTAAGCGATTCTTTCTCAAATTCATCAATTCATCGTCCAGCTTCTTCTTTAGCTCAGTGTGCAGCTTAGACCTGTCTTCATCCTAAAACACAAGTCATACACCTGACTGAGTTTCTCCTCAGGTTCAAGGGACAGTCATAGACAACACACCACACCTTCAGCTCGGGTCAAAACATACCCTTGCTCTGGAGGCTTGAATCAGGTACAGGATCCCATTGGCACTTGAGAAAAACTGTGAGGCCATTTTTCTGGTGTAACTGTTGTTAAAACTCTTAAGCTCCTCTCTTAGGAGCAGAATCTCTTGTGGTTTGAAAGAAAGAAAGAAAGAAAGAAAAACAAAAAAGAAGGAAAGGAAATGTCTTCACATAATGAATATACAGTATAAGCATATGAACTGGCTCTGTTTTACAAGCTTAATACACTTTAACAATTCAACTTTATGTCTGATGCCAATAGTGCTGCTGTTTTACCTGTGTCTTTTTTTTCCAGTAATGGTTTTTCAAGTAATTGTTTGCAAAACTCAACTGAACTCACAGTAAACACGCAAGGGCTGATGTTATATTCCTTAAAAGAAAAAGAAAACAAACAAATTCTGTCAGGAGTACCATCACAGAAAACACAATCAGAAATACTTTAGGTGAAAGTTACCTGGATACCTCATTTGCCTTTTTTTTCACTTTCTCCTTGGCCTGTGTATTCCTGTGTATAATGCATTTCCGCGTTCTCTCAGAATCCTAGAACATAGGGACAACTCTTATCCACAATCCCGAAATATTTCATCATCATATGAACTTTCTAATAAACAGCTGGATCTGTAGTTTTTTTCACTTACATTGTCGTCTGTAACTTGTAGATCTTCGTCTGTCACTTTCTTGTTGCTAAAGACCAAATATGTTATTGTTATCTACTTTTTAAAATGTGTTTGAAATGCAATAAATAGCATGGCCAGTGACCATGCTTGTTAGTACTCAACACATTTAATAGACTACAAGCTATGGATTAAAAAAATACTTTTTGTCTCATGTACCGCATGTAGTCCCTTGTAGACCCAATGTTATCAGTTTTAGTGCAGATGAAGGTGATGCTGGTGCATTCTCCTCCCTGCACCATGTCTGTCATATGGCTGTCAAGAATCCCCCAGGCAATCTTGTCAGATGCAGCTCGATTGATGTCACTGACTATCCACAGAGCAGTACACTGCCTCAGCGTCTAAAAAAGGAGATAAAAATAGATACAAATCCATCTATTGAAATGAAAAATTAGAGAGGGGACATAGATTTTGAGTAAACAGAAACATTTTTCGAGCAAAGAGTTTTCTCTAAAAACAGGCCATACAACCTTACCTACCAACATGAGCTAACTATTCCCATGTAAAAACACTACAAACTAAGTCTTTGATAAAACAACAAACATGCGTCTTTTAGTTGGTTGCAAGAGGGCAGTTACCTGTTTCCACATCTCATCTCTGGTCTGGTTACAGTCTCCAGTTCCAGGAAGATCAACAAGCACAATGTTCTCTGGAAGTTCTTTCTGTTTGGGCACTTCTATTTTCACAGATTTCACTATTGGCCAATAGAGTTGCCCAAAGTCATCCATACAATGTCTAATAAAAGGTCTGATTTCTTCAGAGAGAGCCAAGGCCTGTTACAATGTGACATAAGACATTAGATAATATTTATCACAGATATACCACTATAAATAAGACAAGCAATACTAAAACTTAGTAGTGAATTAAATATTTATTTACAACAGTATTGATGTCAACAGTGTCATGTCATGTACACTGGTAAAACGAATAAATGACAAAACATTTCCTAACTTACCTCACAATGTGAGAAAGATATAGTAGCTAATCTGAGCCAATCGCCAATTTTAGGATGACTCATGAGCTCATGAATCTTTTTCCTACTTGCATTCTGCCCATACAGTGCTTCAATTTTGCCCTTTGCCATTTTGCAGATGCTTTCATCCCTTTCCTTGTTGTCTTCTTTCAGATAACCTAGCAGGCCTTGTAGCTCTTTGTACCATTCCTACAAATATACAGCAAGTTTTTGTAGCATTGACTTTAAGTATAGGATACGAGTTGTAAAATTACAATATGACTGTAGTATTATTGCAATTATAATAAACCTTTTCTGAGATGAAATCAATAGTTGCTCTGTAGCTGTTGTCCTCAGTTGTGGCCTCCACCTGTATAATGACTGAAGTACAGGCTTCCAGTGTCCCTGTTGGCAACAGGTCAATCTCTCCCAGGATGGCATTTAGCAGGGAGCTTTTCCCGCAACCTGTCTGTCCAAACACGCCAATGGTAGTTTTCTGTGTCGGTTTCTTTTGTAAGTCCTGGATACTGGTCCTGTATACAAACAAATTAGTGTCAGTGGCTGCGCTGCTCAAAAGCATAGCAAATCCAAAATGTTCTTGGACTTTTGGTGCTTTTACCGGAAGCATAGCAGTTTCCAAATGCTGTAAACATGCTCAGAAATTAACAAGTGCTCCAGAGTACTTCTTACCAGCTAAGATGACCATAGCACCACTGATACTGAGGCCAGACCAAGGTCAGGCCGGAGCAACTCCAGATTGGGAGCAAGACACGCTACAAAGTGAGCCAAAGGTTGGGCTATTGGCTAAATCAGTAGTATATTGTCTTGAGGTTTGAGGAAGGAGGTTTACCAATGTTCTCATGCCCAGCTATGGTAGACTGCATCTATCTGTTACACTGACAAATTGTGTCTGCTGGCCAACGCAGTCAATGCGGTGTTTTTCTTAACTAAATCGATGAGTAATAAGACCAATACATGAGCACAAGGCAAACAATGGAAGAATACATGGAAAAAAACAGGAAGCTCTGGAAATGGGAGAAACAACAACAGACAGACTACAAGCTAAAAGACCAAAACCCAAAAACATGCAAAGAAGGCACAGATATCGCACACTGAGAAATAGACAGACAGTAAGATGGACAGATAGATATACTCTGTTCTTACCACTAAATTAAGATTGTTTGGAATTGTTACAGAATATTATTTATTTTACTGAAACCACATACCTAATAAAGTTGGTAAGATCTGTGCTGGACCCACCATTCTCCTCGAGTCTCTTTTCAAGTTTATTTTGAACCTGTACCATAACTCCTTGTCCGAGCTGTATGATCTCTGTCTCTGTAAGCATTTTAACATCTCTGTAAGCAATCTCTTTAAGCAGTTAGACAATTACCCATAGGATTAAATAAGAAATAATGTTGTAAGTTTGTATGTAGTGAACATTCCCTAAAGCTTATCACAGTATCCAGGGCTTTACTAATATCAAGCCTGCAAATGTTATGAAAACGCTTTTACAATTATCTTTGAATCTTCGGCACGTTTCCTGTGCCTGTACATGATTAAAATGTTCTCTTGGGATTTAAACAGTGAAACTGACACAGGAGTTCAAGGTTGGCTCGACTGCTTACAGGGGCTATACGTTTATTTTTTTTGTTGGCACGAAGCATCCATGTTAGGTTTACAACCTAAACGCATCCAAGTGTCAATTCAGGCCTGCATTGGGAACACTGGGTAGGGATATGGGGGACAAGTAAGGTGTGCCGACTTTATGTTATGCTTATGTTGGGTGGGCCCAACAGAATAGGTTTACTGTTTATAAGTTAAGTTTGATGATATTTCAATGTTACTGTTTAACTTAGAGGTCGAGCGATGTTTTTTTTTATGGCCAATGCAGTCCTTTGAACTTAGAGGTCGAGCGATATGTTTTTTTTTTATGGCCAATGCAGTCCTTTTGGGGCGATACAAGCTCACAATTTACAGTAAGAAGACCAATATATAATAATATAATAATAACTTCATTATTTCCCAAAATATTTCCATTGCAGTTGCAGTCAATAATCTAATGATGCCATCAAATAATGGTGAAAAGTCATAATAGACCTGCCATTCTTGGTACAGGGTTAACAAAATAACATGCAGACCTGAAGTTGCCCTTGCCCTTTAAAGGAAAAGCCGTCATTGGCACTTTAAGAAAACACTTCTAACTTGCTTTGTGTTCACAGATGTGCATCCTTATAAATCTGTGTAATATTATGTGAATATTGGCTGCACAATCGCATAAACATGCAAGTGCTTGATCGATTATTTTCAAGAGATGAGGCCCAGACATTTTTGTTTAAGTCCTTGCATTTAGGACCTGGATGAGAATAAATAGTGCTGGTGGATGTGTGCTGCTGTTTACTGTCTACTGTGGCCATGATGTTTTTAGAACTTTAATCACCTCAATTGTATAACAGACAATTGTATAAACTGACAAACTAAACTGATTTCCTCACCTTCTCTTCTCTTCTTCTGCCTTTCCTCATCTTCAGCCAAATCATCTTCTCTTCCTCTTTTCTTTGTGTGTTTGCCCTCTGGGTGTACCGAGGTCCCTGAAATGATTTCAGGCTTCTCACAGGTGAGATACTTCCCCCATTTTTCTCCATCATAGTGTCAACCATCTCAAAGAGTTTAACAACCTGATTCTGGTCAAATCTGTAAATCTTATCGAACATGTGATGTCTCATCTCACACTCTTCTATCATCAGGCGAAAAGACTCCTCTTCTTTAGCAGTGAAGGACGCAGAGAGATGGCGTGCACTTCGGACTGTAGTCAGCACAATAGTGTAGTTCACGGCCTCATCGCTAAACATACTTAGTACGGATTTCACCTTGCTCCTGTCCTCCTCTGAGAAGTTCTCAGGCTGCTAGTACAAGGATGAAGACATGAGGTCCTGGAGCAGACAGGTCCACACACTCTTTTACTCTGGCCGAGATCTTGGGCTCTGTGAGGTCTGGATGAAACAGGTCAGGAGGGTTGATGATTGTAACGTGTCGGTCCCCTACCTGGCCTCTGACTCGGTCACTGACTTCCTCTTCAGAGGCTTTCAGAGCTTCAGTGTGGAAAGCATCTCTTCCCAGGATGAGGTTTCCCACTCGGGCATTGTCCAGTTCATTCTTCCCCAGCAACACAATCCTTACTGTAGAAACTGTTTAAAACATAACGTATGAGCTGTGTATGTAATTCTGCATGTGTCAAGCAGGTTTGCACAAGAAAGGCCATGGGGCCAGATGGGATCTCTGCTCGCCTCCTAAAGACCTGTGCAGAGGAGCTTATCCCGGCCTGGTGTCCAATTTTCCAGTGTTCACTAGACTCCTACACTATTCCAGCTCTATGGAAAAAGGCAGCCATAACCCCAGTCCCAAAAAAGCCCTGTCCCACTGAGAACAATGACTTCAGACACATAGCTCTAACATCAATAGTCATTAAATGCTTTGAAAAGTATATGGTCCCTCTTAAAAACGGAGGTATACCCAAAACTAGATCCATGGCAGTTCACCTACAAATGTCATAGAAGCACAAATGATGCAGTTAGCAGCATCAACCACCTGGTTTTAAAGCACCTTGAGGACCCTAAGGCTTATGCACGTTTACTTTTTATTGATTTTAGCTCTGCTTTTCATGGGTGTTAGCTCTTTTATCATTAAATGGTATTATTCTTTTTTAACAAACAGAATGAAGTATGTTAGAGTGAATGAAGCAACCTCACAATCTAAATCCACTAGGTTACGTTTCCTTTAATTTGGTGTCAAACATGTATGTTTAGAATGTATTTATTTGTAATACAATATTTTTAGTTCATGATATTGGGTATTTTATATATTTCGCTCAAAGGTATAAATTAGTCTGGAAAAACAACACTGTTTAAGTATCAACCAATCAATGAGAACGGACGAAGAAGGAATCTGGTGTACGTGAGTAGGTCGTTTTTGTTTTTTTTGGACTGCAACTTGAACAAAGAGTATTGAAAGCGTAAATGTAATTAGTGTTCTCTGTGTACTCACGTTAACTTTATATATGGCCAGAACTTCAACTTAGTTGGCTAAATTATAGGTTGAACTGGTAGTTTGCTGCCAAGGACATTTTCTAAACGAAGTTGTTCATATCTCAGTCATTACCAAGTTAACAGTTAACAGCTCAATAGCTGGAAAGGTGCTGCTGAGGCAGTTTTAATTTGCTGCCCACAATAACGGCTGTGAGTAAAGCCTGGACAGCAGAAGTACTGCTTGCTATATCGCCAGGGGTGACTGGGAGACTAGACACAGCGTATAAGGTCATCTGCAGCGGCGTATGGACATTCGCTGGGCCAAGCCTCTCCATCGGACTGCGTGAGTTATCATTTTGTTTATTGCACGAGTTGCGTGAAGTGGCCAGTTATTGTTTTAAAGGCCTCAACGACCACAAGCAATGATTCAGGCCTGCAACACAGACATTTGTATCAAGGGTTTATGTACATAATTGCTGGGTTAGGTTAATCTTTGGGCCCATAGGTTTCAAGGTATACTTTTATACTGCTTATTTCTGCCTAAGCAAGTTACAGGTAAATGGTTGTAGGGTGACGGGTTAAAGTGGTATACCTTATTCCATTGGTATGTTATCATAATTCTGGGGAATAAGACCCTTTTACTGAAGCTATTTCTGATTTCATATAGTTTTATGTTGGAACTTGCTTTAAATTTACTTCAATTCAATACAAACCCGTATATGCTACTTGAGTTGTGTTTGGTCATTATTAGTTTATTGGTTTTCAGTGTACTAAATTAGTTTAGCCCATAACAGTAAAATATTAATAAAGTGCGTTAGTGCATCTAGCATAAATAAAACAAGTATTAAGTACAGAAAATGTTTAAAAGCAGCTTGCTGAAGCGCAACATACAAATATTACTACTACTTAGTTCAAATGAAATAATAATGATAAAATTCAGGTGGAAAACTTACATCTTATGGGTGAGTCCAGGTTTTTCCTTTGGGTTTGGCACGCTTTGTTTTCCATGTAATCCATGACTAGTTCCCACCAAACTGCTCTGGCACTGGAGGAGCAATCAAAAGCAGAGAGGGTTCAGAGTACAGAGGTGAGGCTACGGCATGCAATCTAAAACCGCCTCTAGTCATTCGCAAGGGATGACTGTGCCAACAACAGAACACCCAAATGATTACTTTGCATCCTGACAACAGAGGCGTATTTGTAATAAAGCAAGACACAACGACCCTTAATTGTGTGTGTGTGTGTTTGTGTGTTTCCATTGAAATGCATTAGGGTGGTGTTTCAAATCAGGCTTCACCCACTATGAACACCTGAGGACCCTATTTAAGATTTTTTGTTATTAAGTTATTGTGGAATGCTGCTTGGTGCACCCAATTCATATGTGGGCTATCTAATATTTGTCCCAGCACATACACCCCTGTGGTCACCCTACATTGAACTATTCCATGCCTGCTTAACAGAAAACAGGCAGGGAAAGTGGGAATAGAAATTATACGGATTAGAGATGCATTAATCAGTTTACATAGTTTTCTTCGGTTGAGCTACTTGCACTACCCCATTAAGAAAGGTATGAGGAAGACCGCCGTTAGGAAGGTATGAGGAAGACCGCTGATAAGAAATGTATGAGGAATATTGATGAAACTGTGGAATCAAACACACACCTAGGTGCTGTACCAGGCACCTGACAGAGACAGAGGTAGAATGAAGGGAGAGATTTTAGGTATCTAGCATGAGTAAATGCACTCTATGTAAAATAAAGTTGTATGTGACTGGGCACACTCACAATAACTTTAACATCACAAACAATGTCTTCAATTAGTGTCGCTTTAAGGCCCAGCAGCGTGGGCAATCAGACAGGCCAATCAAAAGCGCCCGTCCTTAGCTCAATCGCAATTAGGCAATGAGTCACACTTGTAGTCAGCCTACCTGTAGGGAACACCACAACGAAAGCTAAGCCAACCGGTCTCTCTCAGGATTCCTGGCAACTTGTCAACTAGAGCTTTGGCAACCGTACATCTTTACCCAGCAAACTCTGTGCACATGTGCTATGCATGTAGCCTGGCTGCTGGCCAGCAAAGCTTAAAAGTGTATGCGTATTTCTTTGGTGTCTTATTTTTTTTATCTTAGGCGTTTAGGTATCTTTTATGTTTTTTATCTTAGCTACTGTATGTCCGTATTGTGGTGTGTCTACTGTCTATCCTGTCATCTGCTTTAACACTATGTGTTTATGAGACGTGCAGTGTTGGGCCACCTGAATTTCCCCTGGATAATAAAGATTATATTCACCTTCACCTTCACCTTGATAATACCTTAATAATAATTAATTAAATACTGGACCCTGGCAAAGAGGAAGGTCTTCTACTGCAGAACAGGGAAGATTTTAGGTGCCTAGTTCAACAAGACACACCCAAAAGTCAGCATGATACAACATGACCACATATCACCTCTCTCTGTCCCACCATCTCTCTCTTACCCTCTCTCCCTCTGTCTTTTTCGCTTTTCTTTCCTCTCTCTCTCTCGCTCTCTGTTTTCACATATACATACACGCTCACTCTCTATCTTTATCCTTTCCTCAACTCCTCAAACCACAACACTTGTAAATTTGCTTTTGTGTTAAATAATTAATATGCTTACAGTTTTTTCTGATCGCTTAAGCACATTTTTTGCACCTATTGGCTGTTTTTGCAAAACTCTACACACAAATAACAAAACCTTTTACCAAGCTAGCTTGCAAAAGCTAACACATCTTGCTTAACTCTGCAAACCTTTGTAAAAATGGTGTTTTTGTACCAAACAGTTAACACAAACCATCATATTAATTAGCACACAATGCAGCAACTACACACTAATGGTATCAATGAAAAACACATCTGGCTTTTGGTTTCACACACACACACACACACACACACGTTTCGTCTGCCATCTTTAATCATATGATTAATGTAATATTGTATTTTGTAATTCATAAAAGGAAAAGGAAATAACCAGCTTTACCTGGTGTGGTGCAAGATGGAGAAGAGACGTATGGACTGTGTCAGTCCTTAAACAGGTTCTATTTTATAATAGCTCCACAGTAATGGAATGTCGTTGTGCCTGTTCAGCCCTGTCAGTGTTCTGTGTTCAGTTTTTTTGGGGGTGGTGCTTTTGGGTGCGCTCCTTTTACTGGAAATGCTTATGAGACGTGCAGTGTTGGGCCACCTGAATTTCCCCTGGATAATAAAGTTTACCTTGATCTTCACCTTCACCTTGATAATACCTTAATAATAACTAATTAATTACTGGACCCTGGCAAAGAGGAAGGTCTTCTACTGCAGAACAGGGAAGATTTTAGGTGTTTAGTTCACCAAGACACACCCAAAGTCAGCATGACACAAAGATTTGTGCCCACATAGCACCTTCGAGGAGGTATGAGGAAGACTAATTAAGCTGTGGAATGAAACACACATACCTGTGGTCACAGGCACCTGACAGTGGTAGAATGACGGGGGGAAGGTAGGTATCTTCTTTGAGTAAATACACCTGACTTACAACATGAAATAAAGCTACTGTAAATCACCATACATGGTGTGCTTTCTGGCATACTCACAACAACTTATCAACATCATAAACAATGTCCTCTATATGTAACAGCTTGTGTACTTACAATTATCAGCAAATGCAGTAGCCTCTCACTTAACTATTCTTTAGACTGCAGTAATTTCAGTGCAACACTTTATTAAACCAGCTCTGAATTCTCTCTCTCTGTCTGTTTCTCACATGTACATACACAACCACTCACTGCACTGGTCAACAACAAATTTATTGTCTATGATGTTTTAGCTGATTTATAACAATTTTGATGTGCTGAATCCAAATATCACATTGGTTTTTTAACTTTTTTAACTATGGCCAGATGGTTTTTTTTTTCGTTTTTCTTCATATGTTATTGCATATGTTATTGCATATGTTATAGCATTCTAGAGGTTCACATAAACGGAAATTCATGCCCTGAATTTCGAACAATAATGATGTATTATTCAATTTACATGTAATTACTTTTTAATTGTATACTGTTCAATTTACAGTAAGAGAAGTTTGTAACGAAATTTTGTGACGAGTAAAATGTGTTAGAAAACCTTTTTTGCTTTAAAACTAAGTGTTAGAAAAGGATTTGTTGCTTTGTTGCTTCTTATCTCGAATAAAAAAATAAACTGTAAATAAATAAAATGTAACTCCTAATTTCTCTGTTCTCTGCCTATACCTCTCAAACTCTCTCGTGTCTTTCACTATTCCTCTTCATCTCTCCCGTGTCTCACATATCCTCCTTTTTATCTGTCAAAATAGTACATGCTCAGGTATTGGGACAAGGTGTGTGCGCATGCATGTGTGTGGGGGGTTTATGCATGTGTGTGTGTGTATTTCTGTGTGTATGTTATGTGTTTATGCGTGTGTGTGTGTGTGTGTGTGTATTTTGTGTGTGTGTGTGTGTGTGTGTGTGTGTGTGCAAGTGTGTGTGCATGTGTTCATCAGTGTTGCCTGGTCCCCTGTGGTGCCCTCAGCCTCCTGTTGTCTTTGGCTCGGCCCCTGCTCCACTCTGGGAGACCCTGTAACGCAGGGCTGGAGATCTGACTCAAACTCAAACTGGAATTCATTTCCCTTTTTTTGCTCTCTTTCTCTCTCTCTTTCCGTTTCCATCAGTTTTTCTCTCTCTATTTGCACATAAAAAGACACTTTTTCGATGCAAGGTGCGGCCCCCACTCTTTTGAAGTTATCATTCGGCCGGCACCCTTAAAGTAATTTACGAAACACAGAGTGAAGCCTGCTCCTACCTGCAAAGAGGACTAAACTAAACATTGCAAGCGATGTGAAGACAGTGTGTGTGTGTGTGTGTGTGTGGGTGTGTGTATGCGTTTGTGTGTGTGAGTGTGTGTGTGTGTTCACCAAATATATTTCAGGAGATATTTTTTTACTTGTAATCCAAAATCAGTCAATATGCTGAAGTGTTTGCTTGTTGCATGGTTGTATATTGAAAACCATTTTTTCAAAGAACCACATTCACAGCAAACATAGTAAAACACAATAAAGTGTTGTTGGAGACAAAAATGTAGCGTTTTCAAGGTACTCAACCAATGTCATTCCAATGTGACAATTTAGTCCTTGTGTTTTCTGTCTGCTCTCCTCCCATTGTACCTTGCAGTGACAGTATTTACCTCTTCCTCTTGTTACATGTCATCTCACTCTAATCTTTACTGTCCTTCTTTCTCTTCCTCTTGCTACAACACTGCCTTACATCCGTATTCAAGTCAAAGTAACGCCCCTGTTTTCTATTTTACAGTGTTTAAGTATGATTACTGTGTTTTGCATTTTATCCCTTAGTGTTTTGGCACATGACAATTGTGTTTAACCAGTTGGTTGCAAATGTGTGGTCAATTGGTAGCTAGTGTTTTTGAAATGGAAAAAAGGTGACATTACAATAGCATAATGTGTGTAATGCATGTAAGTGTGTGTAATGTTTTGCAAATCACTGTGTGTAGTGTTTTGCAAAAAGTGTGAAGTTGAAAATGTGCTTAGAGTGGTGCCTACCTGAGCCGATGTTTTGGTATTTGAGTATTGGGTTTCATTAATTGTGGAAAACTTTAGATTTTAGCGTGTAAGCAAACATAAAAAAAACTGTAATAGGTTCTACCAAGGAAAACACACATGGGAAAGAACTTGTAAAGCTCAATCCGTCACCGAGACTCACGGTCGACCTAGATACTACGTCTCCATGAGTCTCAGCAAACTGAGGACTTACCTTGTGGGTATAAGGCTGTTGCTTTCGAAATCACGGATGCCGGAGGCGAATGGAATTCTTTTTTGACTTGTCAATCAGCAAATCTTGTTTTATTTGCAAGCGACAGAGAAATTCACGCTTGGCTAAATGTTTAAAGGATCCCTACTCTTTTTAAATTCTTACTTAGAGGTTACCCTCTATTCAGAACTCAACAAGGAAAAATAAATCTCTCACAACAAAGACAAACTCTATAAAAGTGTTTAAAAAAAAAACCACTTCTTCGGGTTTTCGTCTATCTCAGTTCAGTCTTGTCCTCTCGTGCAGCAAAGAAGCCAGACCAGACTGTTCGTATCAAAGAAAAAGCCCCGCTAAGTCTAGCTCGTTTTTGTGTCGTCAACAGGATGCTCAAAACCACAGTCACTCAAACTGGTTCAAGCTAGTTTTTCTTGTGTTCGTCTCTGTGGAAACTGTGGAATCAAACACACACCTAGGTGTGGTACCAGGCACCTGACACAGACAGAGGTAGAATGAAGGGAGAGATTTTAGGTATCTAGCATGAGTAAATGCACCTGACACTATGTAAAATAAAGTTGTATGTGACTGGGCACACTCACAATAACTTTAACATCACAAACAATGTCCTCAATTAGTGTCGCTTTAAGGCCCAGCAGCGTGGGCAATCAGACAGGCCAATCAAAAGCGCCCGTCCTTAGCTCAATCGCAATTAGGCAATGAGTCACACTTGTAGTCAGCCTACCTGTAGGGAACACCACAACGAAAGCTAAGCCAACCGGTCTCTCTCAGGATTCCTGGCAACTTGTCAACTAGAGCTTTGGCAACCGTACATCTTTACCCAGCAAACTCTGTGCACATGTGCTATGCATGTAGCCTGGCTGCTGGCCAGCAAAACTTAAAAGTGTATGCGTATTTCTTTGGTGTCTTATTTTTCTTATCTTAGGCGTTTAGGTATCTTTTATGTTTTTTATCTTAGCTACTGTATGTCCGTATTGTGGCGTGTCTACTGTCTATCCTGTCATCTGCTTTAACACTATATGTGTTTATGAGACGTGCAGTGTTGGGCCACCTGAATTTCCCCTGGATAATAAAGATTATATTGACCTTCACCTTCACCTTGATAATACCTTAATAATAACTAATTAAATACTGGACCCTGGCAAAGAGGAAGGTCTTCTACTGCAGAACAGGGAAGATTTTAGGTGCCTAGTTCAACAAGACACACCCTAAAGTCAGCATGATACAACATGACCACATATCACCTCTCTCTGTCCCACCATCTCTCTCTTACCCTCTCTCCCTCTGTCTTTTTCGCTTTTCTTTTCCTCTCTCTCTCTCGCTCTCTGTTTCTCACATATACATACACGCTCACTCTCTATCTTTATCCTTTCCTCAACTCCTCAAACCACAACACTTGTAAATTTGCTTTTGTGTTAAATAATTAATATGCTTACAGTTTTTTCTGATCGCTTAAGCACATTTTTTGCACCTATTGGCTGTTTTTGCAAAACTCTACACACAAATAACAAAACCTTTTACCAAGCTAGCTTGCAAAAGCTAACACATCTTGCTTAACTCTGCAAACCTTTGTAAAAATGGTGTTTTTGTACCAAACAGTTAACACAAACCATCATATTAATTAGCACACAATGCAGCAACTACACACTAATGGTATCAATGAAAAACACATCTGGCTTTTGGTTTCACACACACACACACACACACACACGTTTCGTCTGCCATCTTTAATCATATGATTAATGTAATATTCTATTTTGTAATTCATAAAAGGAAAAGGAAATAACCAGCTTTACCTGGTGTGGTGCAAGATGGAGAAGAGACGTATGGACTGTGTCAGTCCTTAAACAGGTTCTATTTTATAATAGCTCCACAGTAATGGAATGTCATTGTGCCTGTTCAGACCTATCAGGGTTCTGTGTTCAGTTTTTTTGGGGGTGGTGCTTTTGGGTGCGCTCCTTTTACTGGAAATGCTTATGAGACGTGCAGTGTTGGGCCACCTGAATTTCCCCTGGATAATAAAGTTTACCTTGATCTTCACCTTCACCTTGATAATACCTTAATAATAACTAATTAATTACTGGACCCTGGCAAAGAGGAAGGTCTTCTACTGCAGAACAGGGAAGATTTTAGGTGTTTAGTTCACCAAGACACACCCAAAGTCAGCATGACACAAAGATTTGTGCCCACATAGCACCTTCGAGGAGGTATGAGGAAGACTAATTAAGCTGTGGAATGAAACACACATACCTGTGGTCACAGGCACCTGACAGTGGTAGAATGACGGGGGGAAGGTAGGTATCTTCTTTGAGTAAATACACCTGACTTAAAACATGAAGTAAATCTATTGTAAATCACCACACATGGTGTGCTTTCTGGGCATACTCACGACAACTTATCAACATCATAAACAATGTCCTCTATATGTAACAGCTTGTGTACTTACAATTATCAGCAAATGCAGTAGCCTCTCACTTAACTATTCTTTAGACTGCAGTAATTTCAGTGCAACACTTTATTAAACCAGCTCTGAATTATCTCTCTCTGTCTGTTTCTCACATGTACATACACAACCACTCACTGCACTGGTCAACAACAAATGTATTGTCTATGATTTTTTAGCTGATTTATAACAATTTTGATGTGCTGAATCCAAATATCACATTGGTATTTTAACTTTTTTAACTATGGCCAGATGTTTTTTTTTTTTTTACGTTTTTCTTCATATGTTATTGCATATGTTATTGCATATGTTATAACATTCTAGAGGTTCACATGAATGGAAATTCATGCCCTGAATTTCGAACAATAATGACATATTATTCAATTTACATTTAATTGTATACTGTTCAATTTACAGTAAGAGAAGTTTGTAACGAAATTTTCTGACGAGTAAAATGTGTTAGAAAACCTTTTTTGCTTTAAAACTGAGTGTTAGAAAAGGATTTGTTGCTTTGTTGCTTCTTCTCTCGAATAAAAAAATAAAATAAAAAATAAAATCAGCTGATAATGTAGCAAAAATGTAATAGATATAGTAATAGTAAGAAAATAATGTAATAGATATAGTAATATCAGATTTTTAAAAATTATCTTGGCACAGAAACCTGACCTGATCAAGAGAAATCAATGTCATTTTCAGATTTAGCGGTGCAAAATTGTCAGTTAAAAAAACACATACACACACACACACACACAAACATACACGGACACACGCACGCACACACACACACATACATACAGATGGAGACACAACCATACACATGCATACTCACACTCATTCATACAGTATGTACCCTCTGTAGCCTCTCTACCCCTGTAGAGGTGACACCGGTAGACTGAAACACGGTTTGGACATCACGGTTTGGACATCACGGTTTGTATGATAATATGATAATATGATAATGATGTATGATTATAAAAAACAGAGCTGGTACAGCTGGTGGTGTATTAACTCACTGACTCATCAGGTCAGTCATATTGTTAGGAATAGATAATAAGGAATATCATGTGACTAAATAAGTAAATTATTATAAAAGAAGAGCTTGGCAGGGCACTACTAGTATGCAAATACTTACCTGCCTGTTTCTCTCTCTCTCTCTCTCTCTCTGTTCCTCTGGATTAAGGAGGAGGACTGAAGGAGCCAGTGAACCCCTGTTGAAGAAAGGACTTTTAGTTATAGTTTATCCTAACTCCCCTTCCCTCACGTTTTTCAGTAAAACTTCTGAGCTTTGTTCACACCGCAATCCTGCCTCTGCCTACTCCATTCCACCCACAACGGTTTAATCTGAAGGTCAGGTGGCCACAACACCTTCTAGTAAAGTGTTACCTAACTAATTAAATACTGCACCCTGACAAAGAGGACGGTCTTCTACTGCAGAACAGGGAAGATTTTGGGTATTTAGTTCAACAAGACACACCTAAAAGTCAGCATGATACAACATGACCACATATCACCTCTCTCTGTCCCACCATCTCTCTCTTACCCTCTCTCTCTTTCTCTCTCTGGCATACACAAACACTCACTCTCTATTGTTATGCCTTGCTCTCTATCTTTATCTCTGACCTATGCCATCTTTCCTGTTCTCTGATTTTCTCTCTTTTCTGCCTATACCTGTCAAACTCTCTCTGTCTCTGTGTCTTTAGCTGTTCCTCTTCATCTTTCCCTCTGTCTCACATACTCTCCTTTTTATCTGTCAAAATAGTGCATGTTTAAGTATTGGGACAAGTTGTGTGAGCATGCATGTGAGTGTATATGTGTGTGTGTGTATTTGTATGTGTATGTTATGTGTTTACGCGTGTGTGTGTGTGTGACTTAGGGGCCATGCCCCTAAGAAGACTCAAACTCAAACTGGAATTAATTTCCCTTTTTTGCTCTCTCTCTCTCTCTCTCTCTCTCTCTCTCTCTCTCTCTCCGTTTCCATCAGTCTCTCTCTGAGCAGCCAGGGGAACATCTGAGGACCCTATTTAAGATATTTTTTTGTTATTAAGTTATTGTGGAATGCTGCTTGGAGTGTGTCTGTCTGTCTGTGTGTGTGTATGTATGTGTGTGTGTGTGAATATGTCCTTGGGGTAAAGACTCCGGGAAGCCGTATGAAAGCTCTCTGCACGTGTGACCAAAAGGTGTTAGTGTTTTATATAAAAACCACAGCCACAAATCAGGGTAATGGTCACTGTTATTCTTTTGGCTTGCGGCCCTTTCTGCTCTGGAAATGTGACTTAGGGACCGCGTCGGTTAGTGTGTGTGTGTTTGTGTGTGTGTGTGTGTGTGTGTGTATGTGTATGTGTGTGTGTGTGTGTGTGTGTGTGTGTGTGACTTAGGGGCCGTGCGGTTAGTGTGTGTGTGTGTGTGTGTGTGTGTGTGTGTGTGTGTGTGTGTGTGTGACTTAGGGGCTGCGCCGGTTAGCATGTGATTTACTGTCCCCATTAGCAGTCATGTGCACTGATGTCACCCCGCCAGGCTCCTAGCGGAGCGGAGAGACCGCACAGGTTCAACACCCCAAAAGCCGCTCACAGACTGCATGCCAAACATCCTTTATACGCATTACAGACAGGGCAAGTTTATCTCTATAGTGCATTTTATACACAAAGGCAGTTCAGCCAGAAAGACTCAGAGAAAGGCAAATGAGTTTAAGGGATTTAATGATAGGTTTGAGAAAGATTAGCAGAAAGCAAATATTCTTTGGCGGAAGTCCAGTCATCAGCCCGGGTCTAACGTCGAGGCGTAGATAAGTCATTATAAAGCAGGTGGCGGCCGCTGATTGGCCGAATGCAAAGTGTGCTTCTGTGATATTAGAGTCTTCCTGGCAGAAATGAAAGCCTGCGAAAGTTCTGCCAGGAAGACTCCAACATCACGGAAGCGCACCTTGCTTTCGGCCAATCAGCGGCCGCCACCTGCTTTAAAAATGACATGCCTAACTCGCCTTTTCCGCTGCTCAGGTACCGGCGTTTTGAAGTCCCCTCCTCCATCCCCACCACCACCAGTTTGGTCCAGTCTACCCGTGCGCCCGGGGGGTGTGTCTCGGTTCCAGTTACACTCCGCGGCAGGATCCGTTGGACCCCTCAATATTAGACCCGGGCTGATGACTGGACCTCCGCCAAAGACTATTCTACTGTCAACTATTGTTAAATCTCACATTAAATCCCTTTAAACCTTATGCCTTTCTCAGAGTCTTTCTGGCCGAACTTACGCAGGCTTTCATTTCAGCAAAGCATGCTGAACTGAGTTGTTATTAAATGTACTGACATAGGTATGTATGTTAAATATATTGTATTCATATTCACCAAGAGAATGACCATGTTGGAGGAGCAGGGGGCAGAGAAGCAGGTTCAGATACATACTGAATAATGCATCTCATTAAAGCATCTAAAACATCTTCACTTCTAGCACCAGAACATACATACTGTATATAGACACATATGTAAAGAGTGGATGTTTTTTTTTCCAAATGTGAAATAATGACGGACATGTCTTTGTGAAGACTAAAAAGAATAACAAACATTTATTTTGCAAAGATGCACAAAAATAATCAGTTGAATCCCTGAGTCGTTAAGCAGTCATCAATTTCAGACAGCACATTTTTTCCACTCAGCAAAACAAGAGCACACAGGGGGGATTCTAGAGGCCACTAGACCAACGCATGCTTTACTACTAATTCCACTTGCAAAAATACACTGCTCACAAGAAAAGTTAGGGATATTTGGATTTTATGTGAATTTTATGGAAAATGTAAAAAGTTCACACTATAGTGGTATTATATCATGAAAGGAGGGCATTTAACGAGAAGCATGCAGTGGTGATATCCTCACCTCAAACAATTTATTAAAACAAAAGCCAACAACAGTGGTGGGTATACAACAACAAAAACTGTCAATGTCTCAATAACTTGTCAATTGTTAGGTATCATTTTGATCAGAACAGCAAGATGTGTAAAAAGTCCTGAAACATTGAACTTCTGGACATGTGCATTTAAAAGTTTATCTGTAAAGGTCATAGTGCATTTTGGGTTCATCCTGAAATTTCACCTTAAGGCTGAATACCCCTACCTTTTTGTGGGTCGTGTATGTATATCAGTAAAAGATACAAAACAGTAGGACCAGACAAAGACATAATGATTGCAAGTCATAACTCTATTTTGCATTTTCTAGTCCCAGACTTTGAGAGTTGGCCAACCCAGACCCCAAAGAGTATTTGTCCTGCCATGGGCTGGTTCTACCTGAGCAGGTAACACAGGTGACGCCACCTAGTTAATCCGCTTACCTGCCTGGCTAAAACAACTGTTTTAATAAGAATCAGCTGTTTGTGAATGTGAATGGCCATTTTCTCTCTGAGTTCAGGTTAACCACTTAACAGGTGCAGACGTTGCACCACAAGTCCAGAGTAATTTCATACAGAACCCCAAACCAAAAACCCTAACCAAACCCTATATCTGATGGAAATCCATTTTAATAATGAGAATTACCACCTTAAATCTAAAATGGTTATATATGCAGCAAATAGCAAACCCTATATGATATTGAATTTTATTATTGATATTATGTCATATTTTAGGCACAAAGGTCCCCATCTCAAAACACCCCAAAAGTTTTGCAAAAACACATAGAAGACAAGAATAAACATGGTAAAAAAAAAAGTTTGCAGCGTAATCTCACAGCAAGGTCTTTGGGTTCAATTCATGGATGGTAAATGTCTGTTTTGTCTAATGGTCTGACAGGGGCTACACTTTTCAAGATTTTTATTCCCTAATTGCTAGTCTCCACTCAATGAATGGTGGAGTTTTGGCCTGTGCCCAGTTCAAGGTTTATAGTCACCTGAGCCTAATCAGAATTTGTCATAATTGGTTTGCCTCTGACTTATAGACAACCTCTGTGTGGTGATTTTATACGATCTTATATGACTTTATATGATCCAGTCTGAACAGTAGACACGAAAGTGGCGTCGCGTCTTCACTTTTTATTTCGTGTTTAGACGATTGTTTTTGGGAGGAAATCTGTGTGCATACGGTGACGCAAAAGTGTGTGTAGCGTTTTTTACGTTTTCCACCCTGGAGGGTGGTTTCAGTTTTTTGCGTTTTTAAGCCCCAAAAACGCTGTTACAGTCTAAATGAAAAGCACTTCCGATAAAATATTTGCAACCTGAAAAACATTTGCAACCTGAGCTCTTTTTGGTAGTCTGATTATTCATGCATAAAAAATTAACTAAAATATATTCACAGTATGTAATCAATAATTTTCTTGATTATAAAATGTTTTAACCCCTGAAATCCATCCCCTTACTCAGATTGTTTTTAAATGAAATGCCCACATATCCTTCCTAGTCTGTTGATGACTGAAGTAATATCTGTGCTTTGCTTGTGTCTAGATACCTTACAAAAAAAATAGCCTACAGTATTTGACATTTTCCGTAATGCCTTTTCAATAATAAGCACTTGGCATCCACATCCACTCTTCATTGCGTCCTTGGCCGCTATTCTGTAGACAGCTGGCAGATAATTCCTCCATCTTCTGAATTTCACTGCTGACATCTACAACCAAAAACAACACCGTTTACACCAACATCTACGACCGAGAATACAACCCATTTATACCAACATCTACAACCAAGAATACAACCCAATTTATACCAACTAGGTGATCCTGGTGCCACAGGCCTCAGACCCAGACCTAACTAAATATTTGCACCTGACTAAAAACAATGAGGCTCAAATGAGGCTTTAGGATGTGAATGTGAGGCTTTACAGTTCATACCAATTAATATGGGTCCTAGACATATGTAGTGTACTACAGATGAGGATTTGTGGAGATCCCAACTTACCCATGCTGAAAGTGAAGTGAGATTCAGTCATTGCATGAGCCATAGCTTTCTGTAGCATGTCTCTGAATTCTGACTCAATCTGGTCCTTATAAAAAAAGTTTGACATTTTAAAGCAATTGATTCTGTAATTTAATTGTAATTTACAATAATCCTAATATTTCCACACATAAACTGTAACACACCATGAGATTTTGAAACAATTGCAACATCTTTCTTTTTGCGCTTTTGAACATCGTCTTTTAATAATTTGCATGTGTCTGCAGTATGCTTATTTTCTTTTCCATAGATCCTGGTCCAATTTGTTTTGCGGCCTCTGCAACAAAACAAGTAACATTTATGTCAGAAAAAAAAACAAATCTTTCTGGAATGAATCCCTATCCCACTAGTCTTACTGTGTAGCCAGGAGTCATCTCTTTTTTGATGGTATCTGCGATGATGCATACATGTCTTTCTTTGTTTTCACAATGTCTTCATGTGCCTTCTCCTTCAGCTTGGCTTCCTAATATTGAAATTACAAATGATGATATAAAGTATGATATATTGTAATATAAACATGTTTGATCATTAGTAAATTAACACCAAGTAGCAGTTAAAAAGATAAGATGTTTTACAGAGATGTTTTACTTCTGAGGCCTTATCCACGTGAAGCTGTGTATATTTGTTAGTTTCTGTACTTTGAACACCCATAGTTAAGTTTTTTTGTCTGTACACAAATTTTGCAATGTCACACAATATATATATTCTTACAAGTCATTTTTGCTTGTCTTCACTCGGTATACACTTTGTCTTACAAAACATTTACAGTACACAGCGCCAACTTTAGGCCCTCATGTTTTGCGATGTGTTTCACCGTAAGCGTAAGATAAACTTACCTCGCCTTTAAGGAAGTTCAGAATGTGAATCATGGCTTCAGGCTTGCCATAGCCCTTACTGATGTTGATGGAGCAGATGCTGAACTCATTGATCTTCTCCTGTACTGACTGCTCTTTTTTCCCTTCATTTCTGTGCACATTACGTAAATTGACCAAGTGTCACACAAAGAGGCTCTGGATAAAGAACACATTTGTGCTGTTGTTAATATACTTACGGGAAAAGGGCGTTGAACTCTTCATTGATGCTGTCATGCATAACTTCAGCCAAAGCCTTATTCAGGTCTTTTGTTCTCCATCTTTTGCCTGATGAAGCCTTTATTTCTGCACAAGGCTGACAGGGTCTGATGGTATCCACGTCCATCTTCTGGCTTCAAATTTTCAAGGGGAAATATTTTATTTAGTCATTAACTGGGGGACGTGCATGGTAGAACTGTATCAATTTTGTAATATTGGCATAATGTGACTATAATACTTACTTTCACTTGTTGTGATGTTATTTCAACACATTTTTGCTGCCTTCTGAGCTCCATCTGACAGACATTTTTCCAGCTGATCGTAGCATGGCTTTAAGCGATTCTTTCTCAAATCATCAATTCATCGTCCAGCTTCTTTTTAGCTCAGTGTACAGCTTAGACCTGTCTCATCCTAAAACACAAGTTACACCTGACTGAGTTTCTCCTCAGGTTCAGGGACAGTCATAGACAACACACCACACCTTCAGCTTCAAAACATACCCTTGCTTGGAGGCTTGAATCAGGTACAGGATCCCATTGGCACTTGAGAAAAACTGTGAGGCCATTTTTCTGGTGTAACTGTTGTTAAAACTCTTAGCGCCTCTCTTAGGTACAGAATCTCTTGTGGTTTGAAAGAAAGAAAGAAAGAAAGAAGAAGAAGAACGAGAAAGAAAGAAAAACAAAAAAGAAGGAAAGGAAATGTCTTTACATAATGAATATACAGTATAAGCACGTGAACTGACTCAGTTTTACTAGCTTAAGAAACTTTAACAATTCAACTTTATGTCTGATGCCAATAGTGCTGCTGTTTTACCTGTGTCTTTTTGTTCCATAAGTTCCTTTGACCAAAACTCAAGTGAACTCACAGTAAACACTAAAGGTGTTGATGTTATATTTCTTAAAAGAAAAGAAAACAAACAAAATCTGTCAGATAGTACCATTACAAAAACACAATCAGAAATACTTTAGGTGGAAGTTGGGAAAAATACCTGCATACCTCATTTGCCTTTTTTTTCACTTTATCCTTGGCCATGCGATTCCTCTTTAGAATACACCTCAGCTTCCTCTCAGAATTCTAGAACATAGGACAACTCTTTTCCACAATCCTGAAATATTTCATCATGATATGAACTTTCTAATAAACAGCTGGATCTGTATTCGTTTTCACTTACTTTGCCGGCTGTAACTTGTGGATTTTCGTCTGTCAGTTCCAGGTGCTAAAGATCAAATATGTTGTTATCTACTTTGTAAAATGTGTTTGAAATGCAATAAATAGCATGGTCAGTGACCATGCTTGTTAGTACTTAACAGATTTAATAGAGTACAAACTATGGATAAAAAAAGACTTTTTAATGTTTGACCTGGCATGCATCAGTTTTAGTGCAGATGAAGGTGAGGCTGCTGCATTCTCCTCCCTGCATCATGTCTGTCCTATGGCTGTCAAGAATGTCCCAGGCAGCCTTATCAGCTGCAACTCGATTGATGTCACTGACTATCCACACAGCAGTACACTGCCTCAGCATCTAAAAAGGAGATAAAAATAGATACAAATCCTATTGAAATGAAAAATTAGAGAGGGACATAGATTTTGAGTAAACTGAAACATTTTTCGAGCAATGAGTTTTCTCTAAAAACAGGCCATACAACCTTACCTACCAACATGAGCTAACTATTCCCATGTAATTAAGAACCACTACAAACTATGTCTTTGATAAAACACCAAACATGCATCTTTTAGTTGGTTGCAAGAGGGCAGTTACCTGTTTCCACATCTCATCTCTGGTCTGGTTACAGTCTCCAGTTCCAGGAAGATCAATAAGCACAATGTTCTCTGGAAGTTCTTTCTGTTTGGGAACTTCTATTTTCACAGCTTTCACTATTGGCCAATAGAGTTGCCCAAAGTCATCCTCACAATGTCTAATAAAAGGTCTGATTTCTTTAGAGAGAGCTGAGGCCTGTTAAACATGGAATGTGAGTTTCAAGTGAAATATTGAAAACAAAAATTTACATTCACCACTATAAATAAGACAAGCAATACTAAAACTTAGTAGTGAATTAAATATTTATTTACAACAGTATTGATGCCAACAGTGTCATGTCATGTACACTGGTAAAACCAATAAATGGCAAAACATTTACTAACTTACCTGAGAATGTGAGAAAGGTTCAATACCCTTTTCAAGCATTTTGGCAATTTTAGATGACTCATGAGCTCATTAAAGGTTTTGCTACTTGCATCCTCCCCATACAGTGCTTTAATTTTGTCCTCTGCCATTTCATTCCTTTCCTCCTTGGCTTCTTTCAGATCATCTAGCAGGCCTTTTAGCTCTTTGTACCATTCCTACAAATATACAGCAAGTTTTTGTAGCATTGACTTTAAGTATAGGATATAAGTTGTAAAATTGTAATATGACTGTAGTATCATTGCAATTGTAATAAACCTCTTTTGAGATGAAATCAATAGTTGCTCTGTAGCTGTTGTCCTCAGTCTTAGCCTCCACCTGTATAATGACTGAGGTACAGGCTTCCAGTGTCCCTGTTGGTAACAGTTTACGCTCTCCCAGGATGGCATTTAGCAGGGAGCTTTTTCCACAACCTGTCTGTCCAAACACTCCAACGGTAGTTTTCTGTGTCGGTTTCTTTTGTAAGTTCTGGATACTGGTCCTGTATACAAACAAATTAGTGTCAGTGACTGCACTGCTCAAAAGCATAGCAAATCCAAAATGTTGTTGAGCTTTTGGTGCATATACCGAAAGCATAGCAGTTTCCAAATGCTGTAAAAGTGCTCATAAATTAACAAGTGCTCCAAAATACTTGTTAGCAGCTAAGAGGGTCATTAACAGGCTTCTTCGTTCCTGTCCTTTTAATTTCATAAAGAACAAATATTACCTCTGATGAACTATTTACAGACAGAAATTTCAACACACGCAGAACATGCTCTGACAGGTCCAATCAAGTTGGATCTGCATGCTCAGGCAGTAGCGGTTTTAGGCACGGGCGAACAGGGCAGCCGCCCGGGGCGCCATTTCATAGGAGGTGCCACGAGCGGGGTGCTCAGAGGGGTTCTGCCATCCTGCCATCTTGTCATCCAGTCCAGCCCCAGACTCGAACCCACAACCTCACAGAAACTCTGGATTGATGGAACTCTAGAAGATGGAATTCCATAACACTTACCCCCCCTAAACTTTACTCTCATGACCATAGCTCCACTGGTACTGAGGCCAGACCAAGGTCAGGCCGAAGCAACTCCAGATTGGGAGTAAGACACGCTACGAAGTGAGCCAAAAGTTGGGCTATTGGCTAAATCAGCAGCATGTTGTCTTGAGGTGTGAGGAAGGAGGTTTACCAATGTTCTCATGCCCAAGCTATGGTAGACGGCATCTATCTGGTACACTGACAAATTGTGTCTGCTGGCAAACGC
>CM059270.1:26488757-26503911 GCA_030347295.1 Setipinna tenuifilis | reverse complement strand
CTAAAAACATCAGCACCTCACAGATGTTGGGGGGCCACGAAGGCGAAGCGAGTGGCGTGGGAGTGGCCATCAGACCACACCCCCGTCACACTCCGTCACTCCTTCACACTCCTCCATTCTAAAGCGCATGCACTCGCCTGCACACACAGCCCTGCGCGTGTGTGTTTACGACTGTGGCAGCACACACCATAGGAACAACTGAGTCCTGCTAAGTGCTGCTACTTTGAAAAGAAGCTGGCAGCAGAAATTGAAAGTCCCGAGCATATAGCTCCCCATCCTCCTCCATGACTGAGGTACCCTGAGCATGGTACCGTCCCGCCGCACTCTCCCTTAGGGGCGCTGTTGGGAGCTGCCCCTTGCACGTGGTGAGGCAAAGGTAATTTCGTTGTGTGCGTGTGGAGTGCAGTGTGCGTGCTGTGTCACAATGACAACTGGGAGTTGGGGTGTTTCCCAGGTGGGCTTTCACTGGGCTTTCACATACTGTGCCTGCTGTGATGGATCTGCTGTGTACCTTGTCAGGAGGCTGGTGAGCTTAGAGCCAGACTGAAGCCAATATCTCTGTTGCCAGATCTCAACCCCCCCCCATACCGCCCGCAATCCCAATCCCTGCATTCAGCACTGACTCCAAAACACCAAGCCCCCCCACACACACACACCCACACACACACACAACACACACTTACTTTTTACTTTTTTTACATTCCCACTAAGCCTAATTACAGAGGCATGGCCAATTAGAGAGACAAAGGTCTCGCTGACAAGCCATTTGTTTTCATTAGGACTGCTGCGTGTCTCAAAGCAGGCGAGGCTGAGGGGGTGTCTTTAGGCCAGCCACAGACAAGCCTCGGCCTGGGAAACTGAGGGACTGGAAAAGACGATAATGTGGACTGATTCTTTATCAAATATCCATCTTTACACACACACACACACACACACGCACGCACCACGCACACACGCGCACGCACGCACACACACACATACAGATGGAGACACAACCACACACATGCATACTCACACTCTATGTACACACTAGAGGTGACACCGGTAGACTGAAACACGTTTGGACATCACGGTTTGGACATCACGGTTTGGACATCACGGTTTGTATGAATATAAAAAACAGAGCTGGTACAGCTGGTGGTGTATTAACTCACTGACTCATCAGGTCAGTCATATTGTAGGAATATCATTGTGACCAAATAAGTAAATTATTATAAAAGAAGAGCTTGGCAGGGCACTACTAGTATCCCTTGAACCAGCTGCTGCTCTTGGAAAGGTACAAAGTAGAGCAAACTGAAGGAAACAATGGCAGGTCCAGGCACTCAGTCGATCTTTATAAAGGGCTCATATCACACTTATGTAAACACTGTGGAAGCCCAGAAGGCACAAGCCAATTAAGAGGGGGAAGGTAGTAAACGGCCACTACAACGGCCACTACAACTGACTAACTATGATTCAATGTTCACCAGTGCTCCCATGGCAGGTGTTCCCTGTTCCAGGTGCAATCAGTGGCCTTCTTAAGCCCAGGCCACAGACAGACTGGGAGGAACCACAGAGAGAGAAGGATTGCGCTTGCCCTTGCTGCTTGAGCACATTGGAGAGAAAGCTTGAGAGGACGACAAGCCTGTGAGCTGGACGGTCAGTTGTTGCTTGACTTACCTGCAAATACTTACCTGCCTGTTTCTCTCTCTCTCTCTCTCTCTGTTCCTCTGGATTAAGGAGGAGGACTGACGGAGCCAGTGAACCCCTGCTGAAGAAAGGACTTTAGTTATAGTTTATCCTAACTCCCCTTCCCTCACGTTTTTCAATAAAACTTCTGAGCTTTGTTCACACCGCAATCCTGCCTCTGCCTACTCCATTCCACCCACAACGGTTTAATCTGAAGGTCAGGTGGCCACAACACCTTCTAGTAAAGTGTTACCTAACTAATTAAATACTGCACCCTGACAAAGAGGAAGGTCTTCTACTGCAGAACAGGGAAGATTTTGGGTATTTAGTTCAACAAGACACACCTAAAAGTCAGCATGATACAACATGACCACATATCACCTCTCTCTGTCCCACCATCTCTCTCTTACCCTCCTCTCTTTCTCTCTGGCATACACAAACACTCACTCTCTATTGTTATGCCTTGCTCTCTATCTTTATCTCTGACCTATGCCATCTTTCTGTTCTCTGATTTTCTCTCTTTTCTGCCTATACCTGTCAAACTCTCTCTGTGTCTTTAGCTGTTCCTCTTCATCTTTCCCTCTGTCTCACATACTCTCCTTTTTATCTGTCAAAATAGTGCATGCTCAAGTATTGGGACAGTTGTGTGAGCATGCATGTGTTTATGTGTGTGTGTGTGTGTGTGTGTTGTGTGTATTTGTATGTTTTGTTGTGTGTGTGTGGTGTGTGGGTGTGTGTGTGTGTGTGTGTGTGTATTTGTATGTGTATGTTATGTGTTTATGCGTGTGTGTGTGTGTGTGTGTGTGTGTGTGTGTGTGTGTGTGTGTGTATGTTATGTGTGTGTGTGTGTGTGACTTAGGGGCCGTGCCCCTAAGAAGACTCAAACTGGAATTAATTTCTCTCTCTCTCTCTCTCTCTCTCTCCCGTTTCCATCAGTCTCTCTCTGAGCAGCCAGGGGAACATCTGAGGACCCTATTTAAGATTTTTTTTTGTTATTAAGTTATTGTGGAATGCTGCTTGGAGTGTGTCTGTCTGTCTGTGTGTGTGCATGTATGTGTGTGTGTGTGAATATGTCCTTGGGGTAAAGACTCCGGGGAGCCGTATGAAAGCTCTGCACGTGTGACCAAAAGGTGTTAGTGTTTTTATAAAAACCACAGCCACAAATCAGGGTAATGGTCACTGTTATTCTTTTGGCTTGCGGTCCTTTCAGCTCTGGAAATGTCACTTAGGGGCTGCGGCAGTTAGCAAGTGTGTGTGTGTGTGTGTGTGTGTGACTTAGGGGGCGCACCTGTTAGCATGTGATTTACTGTCCCCGTTAGCAGTCATGTGCACTGATGTCACCCCCCAGGCTCCTAGCGGAGCGGAGAGACCGCACAGGTTCAGATAACACCCCAAAAGCCGCTCACAGACTGCATGCCAAACATCCTTTATACGCATTACAGACAGGGCAAGTGTATCTCTATAGCTCTATTGGAATATAATCTTTTATTCCAAAGGTGAAATAATGACAGACATGTCTTTGTGAAGACTAAAAAGAATAACAAATATTTATTTTGCAAAGATGCACAAAAATGATCAGTTGAATCCCCAAGTCGTTAAGCAGTCATCAAACACAATATCAGACGGGACATTTTTTCCACTCAAGAGCACACAGGCACCAGACCAACTCACGCTTAACTATAATTCCACTTGCAAAAATACACTGCTCACAAAAAAGTTTGGGATATTTGGATTTTATGTAAAATTTATGATAAATGTGAAACGTTCACACTATAGTGGTATCATATCATGAAAGGAGGACATTTAAGTAGAAGCATGCAGTGGGTGATTTCCTCATCTCAAACAATTTCTTGAAACAAAAGCCAACAACAGTGGTGGGTATGCAACAACAAAAACTGTCAATGTCTCAATAACTTGTCAATTGTTAGGTATCGTTTTGATCAGAACAGCAAGATGTGTAAAAAGTCCTGAAACATTGAACTGTTGGATATGTGCATTTAAAAGTTCATCTGTAAAGGTTATAGTGCATTTTAGGTTCATCATGAAATTTACCCTGAAAGCCGAATACCCCTACCTTTTTGTGAGTGATGTATATATATATATCAGTAAAAGATTAAAAAAAAAACAGTAGGACCAGACAGAGACATAATGATTACAAGTCATAACTCCATTTTGCATTTTCTAGTCCCAGACTTTGAGAGTTAGCCAACCCAGACCCCAAAGAGTATTTGTCCTGCCATGTGCTGGTTCTGCCTGAGCAGGTAACACAGGTGACGCCACCTAGTTAATCAGCTTACCTGCCTGGCTAAAACAATTGTTTTAATAAGAATCAGCTGTTTGTGAATGTAAATGGCCATTTTCTCTCTGAGTTCAGGTTAACCACTTAACAGGTGCAGACGTTGCACCACAAGTCCAGAGTAATTTCATACAGAACCCCAAACCAAAACCCTAACCAAACCCTATATCTGATGGAAATCCATTTTAATAATGAGAATTACCACCTTAAATCTAAAATGGTTATATATGCAGCAAATAGCAAACCCTATATGATATTGAATTTTATTATTGATATTATGTCATATTTTAGGCACAAAGGTCCCCATCTCAAAACACCCCAAAAGTTTTGCAAAAACACATAGAAGACAAGAATAAACATGGTAAAAAAAAAGTTTGCAGCGTAATCTCACAGCAAGGTCTTTGGGTTCGATTCATGGATGGTAAATGTCTGTTTTGTCTAATGGTCTGACAGGGGCTACACTTTTCATTTACAATCACAAAGATTTTTATTCCCTAATTGCTGGTCTCCACTCAATGAATGGTGGAGTTTTGGCCTGTGCCCAGTTCAAGGTTTACAGTCACCTGAGCCTCAGAATCAGAATTTGTCATAATTGGTTTGCCTTTGACTTACAGACAACCTCTGTGTGGTGATTTTATACGATCTTGTATGACTTTATATGATGACCGTCTGAACAGTAGACGCAAAAGTGGCGTCGCGTCTTTACTTTTTATTTCGCGCTTAGACGAGCGTTTTTGGGAGGAAATCTGTGTGTATATGTTGACGCAAAAGTGTGGAGGGTGGGGGTGGTTTCAGTTTTTTGCGTTTTTAAGCCCCAAAAACTCCATCACCGTCTAAACAAAAAGCACTTCCGATAAAATATTTTGTCATTTTACCCGTAACCGTTCTAGTGTAAACAGGCCCTTATAGACAACCTGTAGATAACTGTACACAACAGAAATCATTTTCTCATTTGCAACCTGAGCTCTTTTTGGTAGTCTGATTATTCATGCATAAACAAATTAGCTAAAATATATTCACATTTTACAGTATGTAATCAATAATTTTCTTGTTTGTAAAATGTTTTCACCCCCTGAAATCCATGCCCTATTACTCAGATTGTTTTTAAATGAAATGCCCACATATCCTTCCTAGTCTGTTGATTACTGAAGTAATATCTGTGCTTTGCTTGCGTCTTGTAATGCCTTTCCAATAATAAGCACTTTGTGCGGCATCCACATCTGCTCTTAATCCGCTCTTGGCCGCTATTCTGTAGACAGCTGGGCAGATAATTCCTCCATCTTCTGAATTTCACTGCTGACATCTACAACCAAGAATACAACACCATTTACACCAACATTTACAACCAAGAATACAACACCATTTACACCAACATCTACGACTGAGAATACAACCCCATTTATACCAACATCTACAACCAAGAACACAACCCATTTATACCAACTAGGTGATCCTGGTGGCACAGGTCTCAGACCCAGACCCAACTAAATATTTGCACCTGACTAAAAACAATAAGGCTCAAATGAGGCTTTAGGATGTGAATGTGAGGCTTTACAGTTCATACCAATTAATATGGGTCCTAGACATATGTAGTGTACTACAGATGAGGTGTGTGGAGATCCCAGCTTACCCATGCTGAAAGTGAAGTGAGGTTCAGTCATTGCATGAGCCATAGCTTTCTGTAGCATGCGTCTGAATTTTGACTCAATCTGGTCCTTATAAAAAAAGAAAAACGTTTGACATTTTAAAGCAATTGATTCTGTAATTGTAATTGTAATTTTTCATAATTAAAATAATCCTAATATTTCCACACATAAACTGTAACACACCATGAGATTTTGAAACAATTGCAACATCTCGCTTTTTGCGCTTGTGAACATATCGTCTTTTAATAATCTTGCATATGTCTGCAGTGTGCTTATTTTCTTTTTCATAGATCCTGGTCCAATTTGTTTTGCGGCCTCTGCAACAAAACAAGTAACATTTATGTCAGAAAAAAAAACAAATCTTTCTGGAATGAATCCCTATCCCACTAGTCTTACCGTCGTAGCCAGGAGTCATCTCTTTTTTGATGGTATCTGCGACTGATGCATACATGTCTTTCTTTGTTTTCACAATGTCTTCACGTGCCTTCTCCTTCAGCTTGGCTTCCTAACATTAAAATTAGGAACATACTGTCATTGCAATTAATAATATAAAGTACTATATATTGTAATATACATGTAATATACATCATTAGTAAATTAACACCAAGTAGCAATTAAAAAGATAAGATGTTTTACAGAGATGTTTTACTTCTGAGGCCTTATCCACGTGAAGCTGTGTATATTTGTTATAGTTTCTGTACTTTGAACACCTATAGTTAAGTTTTTTTGTCTGTACACAAAATTTTGCAATGTCACATAATATATATATTCTTACAAGTCATTTTTGCTTGTCTTCACTCGGTATAACACTTTGTCTTACAAAACATAGCCCTAGGCCCTCAGTGTTTTGCGATGTGTTTCACCGTAAGCGTAAGATAAACTTACCTCGCCTTTAAGGAAGTTCAGGATGTGAGTCATGGCTTCGGGCTTGCTGTAGCCCTCACTGATGCTGATGGAGCAGATGCTGAACTCATTGATCCTCTCCTGTACTGACTGCTCTTTTTTCCCTTCATTTCTGTGCACATTACGTAAATTGACCAAGTGTCACACAAAGAGGCTCTGGATAAAGAACACATTTGTGCTGTTGTTAATATACTTACGGGAAAAGGGCGTTGAACTCTTCATTGATGCTGTCATGCATAACTTCAGCCAAAGCCTTATTCAGGTCTTTTGTTTCTCCATCATTTTGCCTGATGAAGCCTTTATTTCTGCACAAGGCTGACAGGGTCTGATGGTATCCACGTCCATCTTTTTCTGGCTTCAACTTTTTCAAGGGGAAATATTTTATTTAGTCATTAACTGGGGGACGTGCATGGTAGAACTGTATCAATTTTGTAATATTGGCATAATGTGACTATAATACTTACTTTCACTTGTTGTGATGTTATTTCAACACATTTTTCTGCTGCCTTCTGAGCTCCATCTGAGAGACATTTTTCCAGCTGATCGTAACATGGCTCTAAGCGATTCTTTCTCAAATTCATCAATTCATCGTCCAGCTTCTTCTTTAGCTCAGTGTGCAGCTTAGACCTGTCTTCATCCTAAAACACAAGTCATACACCTGACTGAGTTTCTCCTCAGGTTCAAGGGACAGTCATAGACAACACACCACACCTTCAGCTCGGGTCAAAACATACCCTTGCTCTGGAGGCTTGAATCAGGTACAGGATCCCATTGGCACTTGAGAAAAACTGTGAGGCCATTTTTCTGGTGTAACTGTTGTTAAAACTCTTAAGCTCCTCTCTTAGGAGCAGAATCTCTTGTGGTTTGAAAGAAAGAAAGAAAGAAAGAAAAACAAAAAAGAAGGAAAGGAAATGTCTTCACATAATGAATATACAGTATAAGCATATGAACTGGCTCTGTTTTACAAGCTTAATACACTTTAACAATTCAACTTTATGTCTGATGCCAATAGTGCTGCTGTTTTACCTGTGTCTTTTTTTTCCAGTAATGGTTTTTCAAGTAATTGTTTGCAAAACTCAACTGAACTCACAGTAAACACGCAAGGGCTGATGTTATATTCCTTAAAAGAAAAAGAAAACAAACAAATTCTGTCAGGAGTACCATCACAGAAAACACAATCAGAAATACTTTAGGTGAAAGTTACCTGGATACCTCATTTGCCTTTTTTTTCACTTTCTCCTTGGCCTGTGTATTCCTGTGTATAATGCATTTCCGCGTTCTCTCAGAATCCTAGAACATAGGGACAACTCTTATCCACAATCCCGAAATATTTCATCATCATATGAACTTTCTAATAAACAGCTGGATCTGTAGTTTTTTTCACTTACATTGTCGTCTGTAACTTGTAGATCTTCGTCTGTCACTTTCTTGTTGCTAAAGACCAAATATGTTATTGTTATCTACTTTTTAAAATGTGTTTGAAATGCAATAAATAGCATGGCCAGTGACCATGCTTGTTAGTACTCAACACATTTAATAGACTACAAGCTATGGATTAAAAAAATACTTTTTGTCTCATGTACCGCATGTAGTCCCTTGTAGACCCAATGTTATCAGTTTTAGTGCAGATGAAGGTGATGCTGGTGCATTCTCCTCCCTGCACCATGTCTGTCATATGGCTGTCAAGAATCCCCCAGGCAATCTTGTCAGATGCAGCTCGATTGATGTCACTGACTATCCACAGAGCAGTACACTGCCTCAGCGTCTAAAAAAGGAGATAAAAATAGATACAAATCCATCTATTGAAATGAAAAATTAGAGAGGGGACATAGATTTTGAGTAAACAGAAACATTTTTCGAGCAAAGAGTTTTCTCTAAAAACAGGCCATACAACCTTACCTACCAACATGAGCTAACTATTCCCATGTAAAAACACTACAAACTAAGTCTTTGATAAAACAACAAACATGCGTCTTTTAGTTGGTTGCAAGAGGGCAGTTACCTGTTTCCACATCTCATCTCTGGTCTGGTTACAGTCTCCAGTTCCAGGAAGATCAACAAGCACAATGTTCTCTGGAAGTTCTTTCTGTTTGGGCACTTCTATTTTCACAGATTTCACTATTGGCCAATAGAGTTGCCCAAAGTCATCCATACAATGTCTAATAAAAGGTCTGATTTCTTCAGAGAGAGCCAAGGCCTGTTACAATGTGACATAAGACATTAGATAATATTTATCACAGATATACCACTATAAATAAGACAAGCAATACTAAAACTTAGTAGTGAATTAAATATTTATTTACAACAGTATTGATGTCAACAGTGTCATGTCATGTACACTGGTAAAACGAATAAATGACAAAACATTTCCTAACTTACCTCACAATGTGAGAAAGATATAGTAGCTAATCTGAGCCAATCGCCAATTTTAGGATGACTCATGAGCTCATGAATCTTTTTCCTACTTGCATTCTGCCCATACAGTGCTTCAATTTTGCCCTTTGCCATTTTGCAGATGCTTTCATCCCTTTCCTTGTTGTCTTCTTTCAGATAACCTAGCAGGCCTTGTAGCTCTTTGTACCATTCCTACAAATATACAGCAAGTTTTTGTAGCATTGACTTTAAGTATAGGATACGAGTTGTAAAATTACAATATGACTGTAGTATTATTGCAATTATAATAAACCTTTTCTGAGATGAAATCAATAGTTGCTCTGTAGCTGTTGTCCTCAGTTGTGGCCTCCACCTGTATAATGACTGAAGTACAGGCTTCCAGTGTCCCTGTTGGCAACAGGTCAATCTCTCCCAGGATGGCATTTAGCAGGGAGCTTTTCCCGCAACCTGTCTGTCCAAACACGCCAATGGTAGTTTTCTGTGTCGGTTTCTTTTGTAAGTCCTGGATACTGGTCCTGTATACAAACAAATTAGTGTCAGTGGCTGCGCTGCTCAAAAGCATAGCAAATCCAAAATGTTCTTGGACTTTTGGTGCTTTTACCGGAAGCATAGCAGTTTCCAAATGCTGTAAACATGCTCAGAAATTAACAAGTGCTCCAGAGTACTTCTTACCAGCTAAGATGACCATAGCACCACTGATACTGAGGCCAGACCAAGGTCAGGCCGGAGCAACTCCAGATTGGGAGCAAGACACGCTACAAAGTGAGCCAAAGGTTGGGCTATTGGCTAAATCAGTAGTATATTGTCTTGAGGTTTGAGGAAGGAGGTTTACCAATGTTCTCATGCCCAGCTATGGTAGACTGCATCTATCTGTTACACTGACAAATTGTGTCTGCTGGCCAACGCAGTCAATGCGGTGTTTTTCTTAACTAAATCGATGAGTAATAAGACCAATACATGAGCACAAGGCAAACAATGGAAGAATACATGGAAAAAAACAGGAAGCTCTGGAAATGGGAGAAACAACAACAGACAGACTACAAGCTAAAAGACCAAAACCCAAAAACATGCAAAGAAGGCACAGATATCGCACACTGAGAAATAGACAGACAGTAAGATGGACAGATAGATATACTCTGTTCTTACCACTAAATTAAGATTGTTTGGAATTGTTACAGAATATTATTTATTTTACTGAAACCACATACCTAATAAAGTTGGTAAGATCTGTGCTGGACCCACCATTCTCCTCGAGTCTCTTTTCAAGTTTATTTTGAACCTGTACCATAACTCCTTGTCCGAGCTGTATGATCTCTGTCTCTGTAAGCATTTTAACATCTCTGTAAGCAATCTCTTTAAGCAGTTAGACAATTACCCATAGGATTAAATAAGAAATAATGTTGTAAGTTTGTATGTAGTGAACATTCCCTAAAGCTTATCACAGTATCCAGGGCTTTACTAATATCAAGCCTGCAAATGTTATGAAAACGCTTTTACAATTATCTTTGAATCTTCGGCACGTTTCCTGTGCCTGTACATGATTAAAATGTTCTCTTGGGATTTAAACAGTGAAACTGACACAGGAGTTCAAGGTTGGCTCGACTGCTTACAGGGGCTATACGTTTATTTTTTTTGTTGGCACGAAGCATCCATGTTAGGTTTACAACCTAAACGCATCCAAGTGTCAATTCAGGCCTGCATTGGGAACACTGGGTAGGGATATGGGGGACAAGTAAGGTGTGCCGACTTTATGTTATGCTTATGTTGGGTGGGCCCAACAGAATAGGTTTACTGTTTATAAGTTAAGTTTGATGATATTTCAATGTTACTGTTTAACTTAGAGGTCGAGCGATGTTTTTTTTTATGGCCAATGCAGTCCTTTGAACTTAGAGGTCGAGCGATATGTTTTTTTTTTATGGCCAATGCAGTCCTTTTGGGGCGATACAAGCTCACAATTTACAGTAAGAAGACCAATATATAATAATATAATAATAACTTCATTATTTCCCAAAATATTTCCATTGCAGTTGCAGTCAATAATCTAATGATGCCATCAAATAATGGTGAAAAGTCATAATAGACCTGCCATTCTTGGTACAGGGTTAACAAAATAACATGCAGACCTGAAGTTGCCCTTGCCCTTTAAAGGAAAAGCCGTCATTGGCACTTTAAGAAAACACTTCTAACTTGCTTTGTGTTCACAGATGTGCATCCTTATAAATCTGTGTAATATTATGTGAATATTGGCTGCACAATCGCATAAACATGCAAGTGCTTGATCGATTATTTTCAAGAGATGAGGCCCAGACATTTTTGTTTAAGTCCTTGCATTTAGGACCTGGATGAGAATAAATAGTGCTGGTGGATGTGTGCTGCTGTTTACTGTCTACTGTGGCCATGATGTTTTTAGAACTTTAATCACCTCAATTGTATAACAGACAATTGTATAAACTGACAAACTAAACTGATTTCCTCACCTTCTCTTCTCTTCTTCTGCCTTTCCTCATCTTCAGCCAAATCATCTTCTCTTCCTCTTTTCTTTGTGTGTTTGCCCTCTGGGTGTACCGAGGTCCCTGAAATGATTTCAGGCTTCTCACAGGTGAGATAATTCCCCCCATTTTTCTCCATCATAGTGTCAACCATCTCAAAGAGTTTAACAACCTGATTCTGGTCAAATCTGTAAATCTTATGGAACATGTGATGTCTCATCTCACACTCTTCTATCATCAGGCGAAAAGACTCCTCTTCTTTAGCAGTGAAGGACGCAGAGACATGGCGTGCACTTCGGACTGTAGTCAGCACAATGGTGTAGTTCACAGCCTCATCGCTAAACCTATTTAGTACGGATTTCACCTTGTTTCTGTCCTCCTCTGAGAAGTTCTCAGGCTGTAGTACGAGGATGAAGACATGAGGTCCTGGAGCAGACTGGTACACACACTCTTTTACTCTGGCCGAGATCTCAGGCAGTGCGAGGTCTGGATGAAACAGGTCAGGAGGGTTGATGATTGTAACGTGTCGGTCCCCTACCTGGCCTCTGACTCGGTCACTGACTTCCTCTTCAGAGGCTTTCAGAGCTTCAGTGTGGAAAGCATCTCTTCCCAGGATGAGGTTTCCCACTCGGGCATTGTCCAGTTCATTCTTCCCCAGCAACACAATCCTTACTGTAGGAGAAACAGTTTAAAACATAACGTATGAGCTGAGTGAGTAATTTTGAAGCTATTTGAAGGGTTCACCTTCATGTGTCAAACACCCTCTTTAGAGCTAAATTACATTGTTGGAAGGAATGTCACCATTTTTGGAGCTCAAAGCCAAATGGCTAACTGTGAATGGACATGTGGCCAGCAGTCATATATACTCAAATGGACATGTAGAATTTAATTACTAATAAAGCTGAAATAGTGTTATACTTCGGCAGTAGTGAAGTGATATTGAGTAGTGAATTGAGTTTCGACACATGAAGCAAAGCACCAAGACAAGCATCAACAAAGTAGCCTAGGCCTATAAGTTATTACTTGGAAGAGTGACTAAATTTTAAAAATTAAAATTTTTAAACTTAAGCATTCTGAAGACATGAGGCATGAATGCAAAATGTTGGAAATTTAGAGTTCTGCCAGTTATTTTTTCACACAACTAGCACTGGTCACACGAATGCGGTGTAAATGAGGCCTTAGGCAGCATCCAACCATTACAACTCTGGTATTAAGACTATACCGGGATGCTGACACTCTCTCCAACACAACTAAAAGTTCCAAGCAACCATCAAGAATTTTCTATGGCCTATTTTCTGTGATTCCCACTGTGAATAAGAAAGTTAGGAGCACTATCATGGAAAATGGTACAGATATTATTATTACTTCGTTCAAATAAAACACTAATGATAAAAACCAACTGAAAACTTACATCTTGGTGATGAATCCATGCCCTTTTTTGGGGTTTGGCATGATTTGTTTTCCATGTAATCCAAAAGTCGATGACCAGTTCCCACCAAATGCAGACTATATCAGAAAACAGCAGCGACAAACTGCTCTGGCACTGGAGGAGCAATCAAAAGCAGAGAGGGTCCAGAGTACAGAGGTGAGGCTACGGCATGCAATATGAAACCGCCTCTAGTCATTCACAAGGGATGACTGTGCCAACAACAGAACACCCAAATGAATACTTTGCATTCTGGCAACAGAGGCGGATTTGTAATGAAGCAAGACACAACGACCCTTAATTGTGTGTGTGTGTGTGTTTGTGTGTTTCCATTGAAATGCATTAGGGTGGTGTTTCAAATCAGTCTTCACAAGGGATGACTGTTGTGGAATTACCGGCTTAATTTTAAACTTTCATAAAATTTACCGTTGCGTAATTCTAGCCTATTTTATTTATTTGACGGGTTTGGCTCTTCCGCAGTTCCTGGTTTTAGAAAGTAACTTAAGTACTTTTTTACATTTGCTTAAGCTCATTGCTTAAGCTCAATTTTAAAAACTGCCCATTTTTTCAAAACACTACACACAGTTAATGCAACCATACACTCAATTACAGTTTTTTACAGTTGCTTAAACTCAATTTTAAAAACTGGGCCCATGTTGACAAAACACTACACACAGTTAATGCAACCATATACCCAATTAACAGAACACCCCAGCTCTATTGCAAAATGCTATTCTTTTGTCAAAAGTGTACACATATTTATAAAAATGCAATTCTGGCACCAAATTGCACACACATGAGTCACATCATATGATTGTATTGGAATAAGTTTGACACAGTGGTAATAAATGCAAAATAATTGTAACATTTGCTCTCTTGTAAATTACACAGACAAAGTAAAATATAGTAAATTCACCCGATGACACCAATTCACAAATTCGACACTACATGACAGCAATTCTGCAGACCAATGAAAATGTTTATTTTTTTATCCTGTAACTAGACTCAACTCAGCCAATAGTTGCAGTTTGACAACAAAGTATATACTGAACAAAACAATACACAACAGTATCTTTAACCATGTTGAAGAAAAAAATAGGCATCCCTTCTCCTTGCTGCATCTGGCCACAGAATTTCATCGAGATCGTAAAACTTCCACCGCCATGCTGAGAAATACTCTTCTATTGGATTTAGAAAAGATGAGTATGGTGGAAGAAAAAGGACTGTAAACTGTGGATGCTGTAGAAACAAATTTCGTACCAAAGGAGATCTATGAAAGGACACATTGTCCCACACAACAATGTAACGCATGCGTTCATTCGTGTTCACTGCAGTTACAATGTTGTGTACTTTGTCCAAATATGCAAGGATAAGTTCAGGAGTGACCATCATTAGGGTTTTGGGTGTGCTCTGAGTACCATAACACACTGTCTGGCTCTTTGGTGTTGTGGTCAAAGTGCATGTTTGGTACCCTGTAGACCTGGGTTCAAACCCTGGTGGGGTAAATTTTTTTTTCCTCCCCTTCAATAAAACTGTGGTAAAGTTAAAAATATATACCGAGACCACTACACACATGACAAATGCTGTTCACTAAATATATTTCAATAGATATTTTTTCACTTTTATGTAATCCAAAATCAGTCAATATGCTGAAGTGTTTGCTTGTTGCATGGTTGCATGTTGAAAACCATTTTTTCAAAGAACCATATTCACAGCAAACATAGTAAAACACAGTGTTGTTGGAGACAAAAAGTTACTCTAAGTATCATGTCTGGCTAATTTGGTGGCAAGTCTCAACATAGCGTTTTCAAGGTAGTCAACCAATGTCATTCCAATGTGATCAATTTAGTCCTTGTCTTTTCTGTCTGCTCTCCTCCCATTGTACCTTGCAGTGATATTATTTACCTCTTCACTCTAATCTTTACTTTACTTTATTTACTAAGCCTTACATTCATATTCAAGTCAAAGTTATGCCCCTGCTTTCTATTTTACAGTGTTTAAGTATGATTACTGTGTTTTGCATTTTTTCCCTTAGTGTTTTGGCACATGACAATTGTGTTTAAGTTTAACCAGTTGGTTGCAAGTGTGTGGTCATTTGGTAGCTAGTGTTTTGAAATGGAAAAAAGATGACATTACAAAAGCATCATGTGTGTATGGCATTTAAATGTGTGTAATGTTTTGCAAATCGCTGTGTGTAGTGTTTTGCAAAATGTGTGAAGCTGAAAATGTGCTTAGAGTGGTGCCTACCTGAGCCGATGTTTTGGTATTTGAGTATTGGGTTTCATTAATTGTGGAAAACTTTAGATTTTAGTGTGTAAGCAAACATAAAAAA
>CM059270.1:26478757-26483757 GCA_030347295.1 Setipinna tenuifilis | reverse complement strand
TCAGTGTGTGTGTGTGTGTGTATGTGTACTGTATGTGTGAGTGAGTGTGTGTGTGTGTGTGTGTAAAGAGTAAGGGGGAAAGAGAGAGATTGTGATGGCAGTCTTCCTTCCTTCCAGATTTATAACCTGCTTGTCTTTGACTCCAGGCATATCCTGAAGAAGGGAAGAGGAAAATTGGAGAAAAGAGAAATCACTCCAAATCTCTCTCTCTCTCTCTCTCTCTCTCTCCCTCTCCCTCTCCCTCTCCCTCTCCCTCTCCCTCTCTCTCTCTCTCTCTCTCTCTCGTCTGTTTTTCATTCCTCAGTATCAGTATAATACTGTCCATGCTGACTCCTGAGCTCTGTCAGCATGGTAATTAAGTGGTGCTAATAGTGGGATACTCCGTCTCTATCGAGGGGCTGTGGGCCCGCGTGCAGCTGCTTTGAGGTTTGTGCTGTGGGTCCGCTGTGGTGTGGTGTGCTGCGGTGTGGTGTGGTGCAGTGTAGTGTAGTGTGGTGTAGTGTAGTGCGGTGTGGTGCAGTGTGGTGTAGTGTGGTGCGGTGTAGTGTAGTGTGGTGTGGTGCGGTGAGGTGTAGTGTAGTGTGGTGTAGTGTGGTGCGGTGTGGTGCAGTGCGGTGCAGTGTAGTCTAGTGTAGTGTGGTGTGGTGCGGTGTGGTGTGGTGTGGTGTGGTGTGAGCCCGCTGTGGTGTGGTACGATGTGGTGTGGTGTGGTGTGGTGTAGTGCGGTGTGGTGTGGTGTGTTGTAGTGTAGTGTGGTGCGGTGCAGTGTGGTGCGGAGCTGGAGCTGGAGAAGCAGATACACTCTGGCGGAGCTGGCCCCACGCCTGGGCCTTCCCTCCGCTTTCTTCCCCTCTCCACCGCCCCACGCCTAGGCCTTCCCTCCGCTTCCTTCCCCTCTCCACTGCCCTCACGCCTGGGCCCTCACTCCGCTTTCTTCCCCTCTCCACCGCCCCACGCCTGGGCCCTCACTCTGCTTTCTTCCCCTCTCCACCGCCTTTCACCATAGCGGGGCAATAAATACATCATCTGAGCGGCGAGAAACTGTAAATTCACAGAGCACATTCTCAAGAGAGAGGGAGAGAGAGAGGGAGAAAAAGAGAGGGAGAAAGAGGGAGGGAGGGAGAGAGAGAGACTGCAAGAGAATGATTGCGAGAGAAAAGGAAGTGATGGGGTGGGGGCACTCCACCCTACATTACACCCCCCCCACCCCTCCCACATACCCCCCCCCCCCCCCCCCCCCCCCACACACACACACACACACACACACACACACCACCACTACGTTATACACACATACACACACACCACCACCACAACTACGTTATACACACATACATCCTCTCCCCCGCCTCCCTCGTCATATGTAACTCAGAGCTCATTCCTATGCTCCCGAGGAACACTTGTGCTCTTATGAGCCACTTTAGGCAGAGGGGAACAGATGGACAACTAGTGACCGAAACATGAGGACAGAGACGCAAAAAGGGAGAGAGAGAAAGAGAGAGAGAGATGGAGAGGGAGAGAGAGAGAGAGAGAGATGGACAACTAGTGACCGAAACATGAGGACAGAGACGCAAAGAGGGAGAGAGAGAAAGAGAGAAAGAGATGGAGAGGGAGAGAGAGAGAGAGAGAGATGGACAACTAGTGACCGACACATGAGGACAGAGACGCAAAGAGGGAGAGAGAGAAAGAGAGAGAGAGATGGAGAGGGAGATGGAAAAAGAGAGAGAGAAATGGAGAGGGAGAGAGAGAGAAAGAGATGGAGAAAGAGATGAGAGAGGTGGAGAGGGAGAGAGAGAGAGAGATGAGAGAGAGATGGAGAGGGAGAGAGAGAGATGCAGAATGGGAGACAGAAAGAGAGATGAGAGAGAGAGAGTTGGAGGGAAAGAGAGAAATGAGAGAGAGATGAGACAGAGAAAGAAAGATGAGAGACAGATGAGAGAGAGATGGAGAGGGAGAGAGAGAGATGCAGAGTGGGAGACAGAGAAAGAGAGATGAGAGAGAGGTGGAGAGTGAGGGGTGGGGTTGTGGAGGGGGTGGGGGTGGGGTTAAGGGGTCAAGATATGCAAGCTTCCAGATGTAGACATAGAAAATAGATGGGGGGATTAGAGATGGATCCAGGGGCAGAGACTGCGGGGAGACACAAGTAGAGGACACACATCTGTGTGCGGCGCTCGCTGTGATGGACACCAGCAGCAGCAAGGTAGAAACGGGAACAATAACAATAGAAAAACACATCACCACCACAGATGTGTGTGTAGATGTAGCGCAGGGAGTCGTAAGTGGCAAAGCGAGAGATTGAGCTACAGCTCACAGACGTTGATGGATGGATAGCGAGGGAAGGGAAGGTGAGAGACAGTGTGAGGGGTGGGGAATGTGGTCAACAGCTTAAGACAGAGATGGCTACAGCCAAGATAGCATGGAAGTTGTCAGTGCTGTTCTGTTCACATACTCTGCTGTGTGCTGTGTTGTTTCTCCCAGCTGGCTATGTGTGCGTGTCTGTATTTGTGTGTGTGCTTGTGTGTGTGTGTGTGTGTGTGTGTCTGTGTGTGTGTGTGTGTGTGTGTGTGTGTGTGTGTGTGTGTGTGTGTGTGTGTGTGTGTGTGTGTGTGTGTATGTGTGTGTTTGTCCAGAGTGGATGTGTGTGTTTTTATTGATTTAAAATGGATGTGTGTGTTTCTCCTGAATGACTGTCAACCAGCGCTGCTCAACTCCATGACCTCAGGGCTTCACATGAGACTGTGAGTGACCAGGTGTGTGATAATTTGTTGTGTGTGTGTTTGTCTGCATTTGTGTGTATCTGAGTGTGTGTGTGTGTCTGTGTGTGTGGGGGGGGGGGGGGGGGGGGGGGGGGGGGGGTGGATGAGAGAATGTGTGTATGTCTTAAGCCATGTTGGCATTAGGATGAAACACAGCCTGCCGTTTTCTCACTGGAGTCATGTTGCTGCTCTTGATTTGGGCTGCCCACGTCAATTTCATCAGTGGTCACTGGTCACCCCTCTCCCTCCACACACACACACACACACACACACACCTCTTTCAACACCCTGTCTCAGCCTCTTCCCTACGTCACTGTAAGGCTATTGCTCACTCACACATACACATAGTACACACCACATCACACTCATAGACACACAACACAACACACACCACACCCCACCCATACTGTACATACACAACACACACCACACCGCATTAACATATACAGTACAATACAACCTGTAATACACTCACTGGCACACTACACAAACTGCACTACACTCAGACACACAATACGTACCACTGATATACGGCACACATCACACCACATTAATATACTTAATGCAAACCATGCCACACTTACAGGCACAATACACACACACACACACACACACACACACACAATACACACCACACACTAACACATCAACGTAGTACATTATGCTGCACTCACTGACACGCAATGTATACTGCACCACATTATTATACACACAATACTTCACTTATTGACACACAACACAAGCAGAACCCCACTAATAAATACACAATGCAAACCACACCACACCCACAGACACATGATACAAAACTCAACCACACGCAAAGCCATGCAATACAAACCCAAGACATCCGTAGCCACACAATACAAACACACTACATTCGCGATCAATTAATACACAATGGCACACACTCTCAGACCCGCAGTGCAAACCACACAACACTTGATAAACATGCAATGCACACCACACTCAAAACCCTTAATATGAATCACACTACACACATACTTACAACACACACGCACCCACACACCCACCCACACACACACACACAGTCATGGTCACACAATACACACTGGCACACACTTGAAGACTGTACAAACCCACTAGACTCATAGTTTCACAAATACAAACTGACTACACTCCTAGTCACACAAAACAAACCCCAAACCCTCCAAATATTCCTGCATTTACTCAAGATCCATGGCAGTTAATGAATACTGCATTAGGCTTGCGAAGCTCACTCAGTGCTTCTGGGACAATCTGCTGCACAAACACATTTCTGATCCTATCAGACTTGGCTTGTCTCTGTCTGCCAAAGCTGCTGTCCTCACCCCCACCACTCCTAAATCGCCCCCGATCCAGCTCCGCTCAGTCATTGACTACTCAGTAACGCTGTTTAAAAGTCAAGTCTTTGGTCTTTGGATATTCGAGCTTATCCGAGCTCAGTCAGTCAAACAAATACTTCTTTTTTCCCCCCCTGTATTCTGAGGTCATGTTGTTGTTGGGCTGAAACGATGTAGTCACTGCTTTATTGTGTCACTTTGTCTCCTGAAACACACCCCGACCATGAGAAGAACTTTACTCAGTTTGACAGACAAGCTAATGGGTTATAATCAAGGACTTCGAGTTCAATCTTTACAATAGTTCCAGTGTAACAAAGGCTAAGACCACAGTGCCCCCTATCTTGCATGTAGTATGATTATACCACACTGTATGTGATTGCATTGGCTTTATAACAGAAAAGCTCTACCTCCTTCTCCGTGCTTACCATTAACTTCCCCTACTAATGCACTTTCTGAACTTTCTAATCCCTTCCTCTCTTTCTAATTCCCCCTCTCTCCGTCTCTTACCCCCCTCCCTTTTCGCCTTCTCCCGCCTTTTGGCCACCCTCTCTGCCTTTAGCTCTGTTTGGATTGGCCTACATTTGGGTTCTGTTCAGAACTCGTCCCAAGCACCTGAGAGAGAAATCTGCCGGTACTATGCCATATTACACTATGCTATGCTATGATCCTTTACGGTGGGCTACAATATACTGTGATGTCTCAGGATTGACCTCAATGCACATAGTTTCCAATCTCTGGTCTTTTTCACAAGACACAGGAGCATGCATTAAAACACACACACACACGCACACACACACACACACACACACACACACACACACACACACACAATACACCCCGCCCTCCTCGTCCAGGTTGAGCACGGTGGCAACTGCCCTCCTGCAGTGCAGCCTCGAGCCCACCC
>CM059270.1:26466257-26468757 GCA_030347295.1 Setipinna tenuifilis | reverse complement strand
TGTGGAGTGTATGCGTGTGTGTGTGTGTGTGTGTGTGTGGAGTGTGTGTGTGTGTGTGTGCATGTGTATGCCTGTGTGTGTGTGTGTGTATCCTAATCTGCGCTATCCTCCTTCCCAGAGTTACAGTCCCGCTAGCGATGATGTCATCCAGTGTACTGTACTGTAGGTCTTGTGTGGACGTGCATCACCTCAGACAGCACCCAGATCTCTCTGTAATCCGCTGCTCATCTCACATCCTCTGCCCCTGCCCCTCCCATCAGTCATGCGCTGACCTTTCACCTTATCTGACAGCAGCCACCATGGAAGGAATTCTGGGCTGCCAGAGAACCTTCCACATAAAGGAAGACAGACCATAGAAAGACAATAGCAATGCATGGGGAACATTGTAACGCGAAGTTAGCAGTTGTTTGGAAATATTCTGTGTCTTTTCCGCTGTCAAAAGCAAATTACCTGTCACACTATACAAACAGTGTTTCAATATTTTGTATGTAGTGGAGTGTCGTGCTCCACTGTACCACACTTGCAGTGTACATGCACACTTTAATATAGCCTGTGACAAAAAAGGGCTTTTAAAAGCTTTATTTTGAGCACCAAACATTTCCAACCATTTTAATTAGGTTTATATAGTGTTTTTTAATCTAAATATTTTCTAGATATTTTATATCTTAAATTTAAATAGTTTTTTTTTACTCTCTCTGTTCCTGGCCATCAGTCATGCGGTGCCCTTTGACCTCCTCTGACAGCAGATATCATGGAAAGAATGTTGGGCTCCTCTGTCTCCAGGAGAACGCAATAAAGAACCCAGCGGAACCGGAGTGAGCTGGAGCGCCAGGTCCAGGCCTGGCCAGGGTTCTATCTTCCACCGGGTCGGGTCATCTCAGGGTGTCGGCCCGCCCGCCGGTCGGTCGGTCTCGCAGGTTCTGCTGAGAGTGGCGCAGGCGTGTGTGTGTGTGTGTGTATGTGTATGTGTATGTGTGTGTGTGTGTGTGTGAGTGTGTGTGTGTGTGTAGGTGTATGTGTGTGTGTGTGTTTGTGAGTGTGTGTGTGTGTGTGTGTGTGTGTGTGTGTGTGTGTGTGACGGGCCTAAATCATCCAATCATCTGTCTTGCTGCTCTTTTCCAGTGAACGCTTCGCCACACGGGGTTGAGAGGTAGAACGAAAACAGATGGTCTTTTCTGATGCAAAACCTCTCCCATTTTCTCTTCTCTCTCTGTTTTTCTCTCTCTCTCCCTCTCTCTCTATCTCCCACTTTCCTTCACCCCTTTTTCTCTCTGTTCACCTCTCTCTGTCTTCTTGTGTCTCTCTTTGTCTCTCCCTATCACCCTCTTTCTGTCCTTCACTCCCCATGTCTCTCTCTCACACTCTTTCCTTCTCACTCTTTCCTTCTCTCTCTCTCTCTCTGTCAGTCTCTGTTCAGAGTTTGACAGCCACTCTCCGCGTGTTCTCAATTTAGTGCCTAGGGAGGGTGTCAGATCACCAAGGGGACGGAGGGATGTTTGAAAAAACAGACTTTGCGTCCCCCCCATCCCTTCGCGCCCCTTCACACCCCCCCACCCCTCCCGGGGCGTGAATTTAGTAGCGGTGTGCAACTGGGCCCTGGAAACGACCCTGTCAAACTGACAGCTTGCGTTTCATTATCCCCGGAGACGAGGGTGGGGCAGGCGGCTTGGAAAGCCCCCACCACATTTACAGGATGATTTAGAATTTAAAAAATCAATTTAAATCCCATTTCTGGACTTCCTAATCGGACCAAGGGGCTCATTATTGTGGTTTTCCAAGGCAAACATCTCTGCGCCTGAAATGAATTTGGCCTGGGCATTTTAAAATAGCACGTGGGAAGGGGTGGTAATTGCAAAACAGCAGATGACAGAGAAGGGGAAAAAAAGAGAGATGCGTTCGAATGAGGGGAGTGAATATTTGGAGGGCTGACAGAGGGATAAACGGATGATGAATGATGCAGTGTTGTCTCCTTTGGAAGCAAATGTTGATAAGATTGGTTCCTGTTGCATTCTGGCAGGGATCGGTGGATTGGGGCATTTGTCAGCGTGGGCAGGGAGGCAGGAAGGCACGAAGGGGGTATTAGAACAGTCTATCACATCTCAGGCCAGTAGAGCTCTGCAGCTGGCTTGTATTACCGGAGGTAAAAGGAGATTAATGGACTCGGTTGCAGGGGGGACGGTGTTAAATGTGGCACCAGTAAGAGAGACCCAAGTGGTAAAAAAATATATTAAAAAAATCCCTAAAACTTCCTCTCCTCTCCTCCCTTTTCCTGTCCTCTCTTTCCCTCTTCTGTCTTCTCCTCTCCTCTCCCCTCCTCTCCTCTCCTCTCCTCTCCTCTCCCTCATCCTCTCCTCTTCCCTCCCTTCCCCTCCTCTCTTCCCCTCTCCTATCTTGTCCCCACCCCTCCTCTGCTCTCCACTCTCTTCCTCTCACGTTCTCTCCTCTCCCCTCCTCTCTTCTCCTCTCCTCTCCTCTCCTGTCCTCTCCTCTTCTTCTCTTC
>CM059270.1:26458757-26461257 GCA_030347295.1 Setipinna tenuifilis | reverse complement strand
GATAGATAGATAGATAGATAGATAGATAGATAGATAGATAGTTTCAGGGCTTAGATAGTGTTTGTTTTTATCAGGTTTTCACATCACACCACCCAAATAAAAGCAAAAAGAGGAATCAACCAATAACAACACGGTGCCTGAAGTGCTGTAGTAAACCCTGCCAGAATGCTGATTAGTTCAGCTCTCACCTCAGTAAGCACATGACCCGCAGATCATTCTGCAGAAGAAACGGGAACGAGCTGTACACAAGATATGACATTTTTTTTTTTCGGAGGTTGCCTCAGAGCGATTCCATTTCATGCAACACTTCCTGCTCCCCCCCACCCCCACCCACACACACACACACACACACACACACACACACCCTCCTTGTCTCCACATCAGCTACAATCCTGGCATTGATCCTGTCTGTGGCAGAAGATCTGTGCGGCACCACTTCCCTCATCGGGTAATTAGCTCGTGTAACAATGGACTAAGCCCCCCACCCCCCTCTCGAGCTGTTTTTGTGGCGCCGAATGAGCCAGGACTTATCTAATAAGACACGCAACAAGTGTCTCGCCTGGGAGCAAGATGGCCGCCGCCGCCGCCGCCGCCACCACGCCAACTGTGCCAGCCGCTTTGAAGTCTGATGAGAAACGTCTTCACACGGGCCTCAGCTGCACACACACACTCACACCCACACACACACACACACACACACACGGCTGCCTCGACAGCGCCATGTGCCAAGACGCTTGATGAAAGATGGATCCCCATTAATGTGGGTTTATGAGCGGGATGATAGAGACGATGACGGGGCGGATTTGGAGGGGGATTAGCTGCTCCTTCCTTCTCTCATTCTGTCACTCTGTGCCCACTTCCATTGGCTGAAGCCTCTCTATTGGGAGACAATGCGTAGGAAATTGCCCAACCAAAGCTGCCGCCCTGATTGAAATAGGTCCAACACGACCTTCAGTGCCTTTTGGTAGCCAGCTTTTCCTCCCTGCTAGTAGCTAGTGCTCCCAGCTTTGTCACTGAGCACTTGCTGGGGCTGTAGTGCTCTAGTGTGATTGATTGCGGTTTGCTCGGTCAGTTGTTTGCATGGCGTGAATGGGAGGCATCCACAAACAAAAGCCAAAGAGGGACTCGGTCTCTTGTACGCAATACAAGCCATAGCAATTCGCAGCCTTGGATGACAAACCACAGCCGCTGTTGCAGAGTTTATGGTCAGTCCCCAGAGCTTTGCTTGCCTTGGCCATCTTGTCCTTTCTGTGCAATGTCCTTGCCAGGAGCTCTGAAGGGGGGGGTAGGGGGGTGGTTCTGGGTGAGTAAGGACTCTTAAGAGCCATGCACGCACTGCTGTTATTGGGTGGATGTGTATATGTGTGTGTGTGTGTGTGTGTGTGTGTGTGTGTGTGTGTGTGTGTGTGTGTGTGTGTGTGTGTGTGTGTGTATGGGGTGGGCAATATTATACTCTTTCACAGGTCCCAAGAGTTCTAGCTATGCTCCTGGCCCTGCCTTTCTGGAATAATGTCTTGCTCTCCCCTTGGTGCAGCATCAGAATGCCCTCTAGATGGCCTCGAAATGCCCTCTAGGTCTCCTCAAGGTGGCCTTCAGGTGTACTCAAGGTCGCCTCTAGGAGGCCTATAGGTGCCCTCTAGGTGAATTCAAGGTGCCCTGTAGGTGTACCTAAGGTTGCTGTAGGTGTCCTTAAGGTGGCCTCTAGGTGTACTCACGGTGCCCTCCAGGTGTCCTCAAGGTGCCCTCTAGGAGTACTCAAGGTGTTTGTCCTGTAGCGCAGACCAGCTGGGGGTCAGTATCGTGCCAGAGCTTGAGCATATTAAAAACAAATCTGAGCCAAAAATAAGACTGAGTTCAAAGTGTGGGTTTTGCTTATACATACGGTTGTTTTTGAAACACCCATGTGTATGTGTGTGTGTGTGTGTGTGTGTGTGTGTGTGTGTGTGTGTGTGTGTGTGTGTGTGTGTGTGTGTTTGTGTGTGTGTGTGTGTGTGTGTGTGTGTGTGTGTGTGTGTACTGTAGATGGCTTACTGAAGCTTATCGTACCGCTTCAGGTTTGTGCTGGACCAGAACACGTCCCAGATGTGCTGGTATGGTAAAGGATCACACACTCCCATCATGCATTCTTTGGCACCTTCAGAGAGAGAGAGAGAATGAGAGAGAGAGAGACAGAGACAGAGAAAGAGAGAGAGAGAGAGAGAGACAGACACGGGCACAGAGAGAGAGAGACAGAGAGAAAGAGAGAGAGAGCAAACATGAAAGAGGAGAAAGCATAACAGAAGATATACAGTAAAGGAAATGTGAGCTCCATACATTGGAGAGATGTTAGGAGAGGAAGGGGAAGGGGCAGGGGCAGGGGCAGGGGTAGACTGTGCCAGGCAGGGCCAGACGAGGGGTGTGTCGGGCTGGATGGAAAAAGGACCCAAGGGCCCCCTGGAGCTGGAGAGAGATATTTTCCATGCAGTGCATCTCGAGGCCCATTCATCCTCTCAGCCAGTGT
>CM059270.1:26443757-26453757 GCA_030347295.1 Setipinna tenuifilis | reverse complement strand
AGATTTCTATTAGCAGAACTCCTGAATGACTGAAACAGGTACAGTAATTAATGGACACCACCTGTGTTATGTGCATACGTAGAACTAATACACAGCAGGACTTCTGCTCGGTGAAGCTCATCATGCAGAATTCACCATGCCACATATTTGTTTTAAACAATTGACCAGATTTTATTAGCAGAATTCCTATGACTGAAACAGGTACAGTAATTAATGGACACCACCTGTGTTATGTGCATAGGTAGAACTAATACACAGCAGGACTTCTGCTCTGTGAAGCTGATCATGCAGAATTCACCATCATCAGAAATCAGCTACCAGGTGTCTACTGACCTGCATGTTTTTGGTCTGACGAGAAGTAACCAAAAGGCACTTATAACAACACCAATCGAGCCCTTGCTTCCTGATTTGTAGTTGTTGTTTTTGTACAGTTATCAGGGCCAGTGGTAGCACTGTTGCCTGTTACGTTTGTCGGGTTGTACCTGACAATTGGGTTTGCTTTGCTGACTGACCCCTAATAAAACATCAGCTGAGTCAACACAGCCGTACACACAGAGCTCACAGTTTTGTTTTTGACGAAAAACACAAGAGCTTCTGAAACCAAAGCGCTGCTGTAAAACCGAAGGACGAAATCAACAGAGTGCTCGAGGCATTTGTTTTCCGAACTTGAAGCTTTTAGCTTTCAGTGTGTTTGTTTACGTGTTTAGTACAGAGATGCCAAACGGGAAATGCTTTTAATCATCATCTGTTTAGAGTAATATGATCTCATCGCATTAAAATATTCTGCTCTTTCAAGGCTCCATCAAAGGCAAGTCTCCCCACCTCCCAGGTTCTCTGTTGGAGTGCGGCTGAAATCACAATCACATGTGATCAGGTCAAACTGCGCTGATTAAAATAAACATGGATGTGGAAGTGAGTTCTCCTCTCACATCATCTTTGTGTGAACTGGCGCTGATCCATCGAAACAGAACAGAGTAATCAGGACTTATCATCCTCTCTCCTCTTCTCTCTGCCCTTTTCTTTTCTTTTTTCGCCATCCGGACAACACATTTTCCCTCCAATATAGCACACACACACATGCACCAGATGTACAACCACATGTTGGTCATGCACTCGCTCTTTCTCTCTTTTTCTCTCTCTCTCTCTCCCTCTCTCTTTATCTCTCTTTCTTTCTCTCTCTCTCTCTCTCTCTCTCTCTCTCTCTCATATATATTCAGCCACAGATGGAGATTTGTATGGTGGGTTAAAGGAATCTGTCTCCATAGGTAAAAAGCAGCTCTGGTTACCATCACTCCAGCCTTCCTCTGACAGTCTTTGGGCTGTGTGTGTGTGTGTGTGTGTGTGGGTGTGGGGAGGGTTCTGCTCAGGGCTGTATAACTCCTGGGGTTCCCCTGGTCTGAGGCATCTTGATGAATATTTAGTGAAACCCCCGGAGGGTCAGAGGTGCCGCTGGTAACCACTGTGCGGAACACCTACAAGGTCGTAGAGAAGATACAAGGTCGTGTTGGTGCCAGGTGAGGCTGGTTATTAGGCTGCATTTCAAGCTGGCCACTGTAAAGTGTCTTGAGATTTAAGATTGTCATACATTAGGGGACCATAGAAATTAAAATAAATTGAAGGTAATACTTTATTTTACAGTTTCTTTTTTAGTGTATCCACATGTATCAATATTAAATGCTTACACTGTACATACCCAACACTAACCCTACCCCTATGCCTACGGTACAATATAAGTACAAAGTAGTTACACACTTTGTTACACTGTACTTAACTGACATAACAGGACACAAAAATAAAATGTAACCAAATTGAATTGTAAAATTATTTTCCTGTTTCAGACTTCATAAGTCCAGATAGTCTTCCACTGAGGCCTCGTCCACACGTACCCGGGTATCTGATAAAACGAAGATGTTTCTCTGCGTTTAGACCTGTCATCCACACGAAGACGCGTCAAAAACGAATATTCAGAAAAACTCCGGCCAAAGTGAAGATTTTTGAAAACTCCGTTTTCGAAGACGAGGTGGTGTGGATAAAAAACATTTTTTATAAACGAATTGGGGGAAATGTTCGGTTTTAAAAATACCCGGCTACATGTGTACATGGCCTGAATCTATACCTGACAAGCAGGCAGAGCAGCTGCAGCAATGACAGCAATGGCAGAAAAATACTGGTAGGATTACTATGGATATGGATAAAGGGGTTAAAACAGACTTCTATTAGGGTCGAAGGTCAGGGATTTGGCAGGATAACACTACCCCTTAAACAGTCAGGTCCGCTGGGGGGGTAATTCAGGGGGCTGGGGTCACAGAGGTCAAGAGAAGTAGCTGGAAAATCATCGGTGACTCCATGTATTAAGAGTTCACCTCACAGATTTGCTCGGTAACTGGAGAACCAGGCAGTGTCAGGACACATGTTGCCTATTAAGCCCGACTTCCAGCCCCGCGGCAGAATGGGCCAGTTATCACTGCTCAACGTGAATGAAACAATTAATGAAGTTTCTGTAAATCCATTCAAAAACATCTTGAAATTGTTATTCTTTGTTTTGAGTGCCATTATTGCAATGACTGGGCTGATGGGCCAGTTTGGCACTCTGTCGCAAACGTCTGTGGTTTTGTTTTTTACTGACTGTCAGTCTTAGCTATCCATAAACAGTTTGGCGAGATTGATAGCTCCTCGGGGTGAGAGTGTGGTGGTCACACGACATCTCGCAGCTTCATTCAGAAAAGGAGGGTCATGGGGTTGCGTCCCGCCAAAGATAGTAGATAGGTGAAACAAGATGTTTCATGGTAATTCATTACAGGGGGTACAGTAATAATAATAATAATAATAATAAGAAGAAGAAGAAGAAGAAGAAGAATAACCTTTACTTGTATAGCACAATTCATACATACGAGATGCAGCTCAAAGTGCTTTACAGTTTGGCAAGGTCACAACAACCAAGCCCCAATCAACACCTAGTACCCCCCAAAGACACAAAAAGCAGGGTTGGGGGTACCAACATATTAATGTAAGTAATGTAAAACATAAACAGTAGCACCATGCCCTAACCATAAACTCAGTGCACACCTGAATTAAAGTTAATTTAAACACATTTTAAAGAGGCATATCCTGCCAAAGATAGTAGATAGGTGGTGGAGCGAGATACTTCATGGTAGTTCATATTATAGTTTGAATTACAGGGGGTAATCAACACCTAGTACCCCCCAAAGACACAAAAAGCAGGATTGGGGGTACCGACATATTAATGTAAGTGATGTAAAACATAAAAGGTAGTACCCCCCAGTTATGCAGAGGTAATTCACACTGTGGTTCATGTCTATCGGAGCAACGTGGGGATCAGTTCTGGGCTGCATAAATAGGCGTGTCGCTGACATGCTTGGCTGTAGTAGGTAGTACTGTACCATGCACTAACCATAAACTCAGTGCACACCTGAGTTAAAGTTGATTTAAACACATTTTACAGAGGCATATCTGTCAGGGCCAACTAGTAAAATTTAGTGAACAAAAAACACACCACTCCTCCACACAGGGCAATGCAAATCGAATCACGGCACGTAAAATGCAAACATCAAATCAAGAGCACAGCAAACTACATATTAATAATTATTGAACAAACCACACAGCAACGCTGCTTGGACCTCTATTACACACTTGCCCCGATGTCTCTGCACTCCCCCTAAAACCCATGGACTCAGCACGAACACATAAGAAGACACATTGAGATACACAAGGGGGAAAGAGGGGGGACAATGGAAGAACGTTCGTTGGCCGGGGACAGGGACGGGGCCAGAGCTCAGAATGTCCACTGTACACAAGCATTTCATTAGTCACTCATGAGGCCCCACAACTCCCATCATACAAAATTAGTACCCTGAATATGACGAGCAACATTCAATACATAAATAAACCTCTGCGACATGTGTGTGTGTGTGTTTGTGTGTGTGTGTGGCGTGTGTGTGTGTGTGTGTGTGTGTGTGTGTGTGGGTGGGTGGGGGTCTCTGGAGTGTTGGAGATGTTGATATGATTTGCTATTGGGGTGGGGGTCGGGGTGGGGGGTTTGGGGGTGCGGGTGTTGGGGAAGCAGACTGTCTACATATGGGAAATCTCTGGAATTCCTCCCTGCCTTCGGGCGACCATTGATGCAGCCCTGCTGACGCTGAGCTAGCAGAGAAGAGAAGGTTCTGGAAGGTTCTGGAAGGCGCCAATGTCCGCCCCTGTTTGTCCCGCTCAGTGCGGTGGGACCCCTCAAATATGCGCGGCCCCTCTCAAGTCTCTTGCTCGGTCACCGTGAAGCGGGCGAAATAAACGCCTACATACACGACAGTGTCCGCTTGCAGGATGTGACTGTGGTTTCGTCTCCATTACTAAGACAACAAACAACAGTCACACCAAAAAACATCCAGTGTCATTGTCAGATAAGGTCTTTGTCTGTGAACTTTCACAAGGGAAGGTTAGTGCTGGGAAGAGAAAAATGCTCTACATTGCTAGTTCAATTGAGGTCGAAGGGGACTTTTTTGTGTATCTTTATATCATTTTTATTGTTATTCTGATGTCTCATTTAATCCAGTTTTTGACATGCTATGAGCTATGCTGTAGCCTCTGTTGTGTATCAAAGCAGAACTTGCCTCTGCTGGGCTGGGCCAACAAACAGTTTTCATATATCATTTAAAGCTGGGCTCTGATTGCTTAGTCTCTTTTGTGGATTGCACAATCACGCATGATGACGTTTTTAGGTGTGCTTGGGTTTTGATTGAAAGAAAATAAAAAAAAGATATATTTGTTATAGGGAAGAATCTTTGTGTGTTACTATGCAGTAAGAGATGTAGCCTAGTAAGTAAGTAAGCGTGTGTGTGTGTGTGTTTGTGTGTGCAATCTGGGGGCACCAAATTCAGACAGGTCAATCAGCTCTGTTTGCTTTAGTAGGTTTGTGCCAATGAGACCTGTGTCTGAGCAACCTCTCTGTCCACTGTCACCCAATCAGCCACACACACACACACACACACACACACACACACACACACACACAGACACACACAGACACAGACACACTCACACACGCGCACACACACACACACACACGCACACACATGCACACACACAAACAAAAACACACCCACCCTCATCCACCCACACACACACACACACACAGACAAACAAAAACACACCCACTCCCACACTCCCACACTCACACACACACACACATGCACACACACACAGAATGGCCGAACAGGCGTGCTCTGTCTGTCCCGGGTCCTCCAGCTGTCAGCTCGTGAGGAATTTCCCCGGCGTTCCCGCTCAGACAACATCAAGGCCCAGGGGTTGTGGCGCCGCAGCCACAGCCGGAGACGGAGCCGGAATCACGAAGGCCTGGAAGTGACACGGAGGTGCGACTCGGACAAGCGGGAAAGGGCCACTCTGGTGACAGGAGAGGGAATGCAGGCTTCAGGCTTCTCGTCGCCCTTCTGTCCTGGCCCCGCTGTCCTGGCCCTTCTGTCCTGTCCTCTGAGAGCTGGACACATGTTCACCTCATGTTCGTCATTATACACTCTACACTGAAATATAATGGCTCCTTCAGTGCTTCAAAGAAGTGTCGAGGCTACAGTTTTTAACTTATTTAAGAACCATTTTTGACGCCAATATGACACAACATAGCCCATTATGACCTGAGGCTCTGAAGAGCTATTTTTTAACGTGAAGTACCTTTCACATACATGCTAAAAAATAAAAGTGCTTAAATGGTTTCTTTAACTACCAAACCAAGTGAAGGTTTTTCTATGGCATTGATGAACTGGTACTGGCCCCATTAGTTTTTAGAGTGTATCGGCAGACAGGCCTAGACACATCGATACAAATGAGGCTCCTTTAAATATTTGTATGCAGTGGGGTGATGATTGTATTCAATGGTGATGATATGCTGGTTAGTGAATTGACTGATTATCGAAGGGACAGATGCAGGAAATCGTTCCTGCCACATGCTATTACGATTCTGTACAATAGCAGCTATATATCTGGTCAAGACACACTCAATGTCTCTACACAGCAAATTCTACAGTGTTACAGTGTTACAGTGTCTACAGTGTTATCTCTGTGAGAGTCAGTTTTTACACTATGGCAGTGTTTATTTTGTCCCAATCTTTGTAGTGTAAATTTAACACTCCTGCCTTATACATTTGGCTCCTTTACAGTTAAATTAACTTTTTGCAGTGTAATTACAACTCTTAACACTCTCTTAACACTTTTGCTGAACACTGGGAAGTTAACTCTGAGAATGTTGCTGTGTACGCATTTCATGTGTTAGTAAGTCCAATGTCCACTGTACCTTATCTGTTTACTGCATCCTGTGTGTTCACGTTGTGTCCGTGTATCCAGTGGGGTGATGATATGTGGATTATGTGTCTATTTATGAGTGTTTTATGCTGTTTTTTTCTGTCATGGAGGAGACACCCTTTCCTATGGTTTATATTGCCTTCAATCCTATTTCACATATTTCGTATATTATTTACAGTATTTTTATTATACTCAAAAACATCAATCTCCCTTTCTCCTGGGCTGCTCTTCTTTCTCTCTGTCTCTTCTTCTACCCTTCTCTCTCCCTCTTTCTCTCTTTCTCTCTCTTCCTCTTTCTCGCCCCCTCTGTCTGTCTCTCTCTCCCTCCCTCTCTCTCTCTGTTTCATTCTCTCTCTCTATTGCTCTATGTCTCTCTTCCTGTCTCTCTCATCTTATCCTCCTTTCTAGGCACTGACACCGTGCTGGGTGGCCGCCCTGACTGACAGGCCTAGAGACAAGGGATGCATTCACACGCATTAAAAGCACAGCTCCGTAATTGTGGCTGTAATATTTCTGCTATTGACTCTGAAAGATCCCCGCTTGCTTTGTCGGACACCCTAAAGTCATTAGCCATGGGCCCCCAGCCAAACCCGTCAGGCTTTGGGCCTGGGGAGGGTGGGGTTGGGGGGTCGGGGGTGACCAGGTGGTGGGGCTAGTGCCTGAGGATCCATTGCTTGGATAACACTGGATGTAACGCTCATTTCATGCACTTGGGCCAAGAGGATTTTGATTTGCATGGGTATGACTAAAAAAGGCACATTGTGCTGTGTTTGCATAGGGTTGTGTGCATTTGAACATGAGGTCTTTCTGGGCCATGGAAACAGATTTAATAAATAATAATGATGTCTTGGCTAACATTGTGGAGAAAAGTGTGTGTGCCTCGGTTTTAAGCTGTAGCAGAGAACAATTATTCCACAAGAGTTATCATGTGTATGATAAGTTATTGTGCTACTATTCCACAAGCCAAATCTCAATGTGTGTTTTATATGCGGTACATAAACAACTATGTGTTGTGGTATCCATGCGTTGTGCTTAGTCATAATTTATGAGGATAACGGAGGTATGTGGTAGACTGAATATGTGCTACACTGCAGCCTGTGTGAATAGCAGATAGCATCTGGTGCATCTTCTTCTTCCTGTGTTGGGTCAGGAACAAAACATGTGTCTTAATTTCTGTTTCATATGAACCTTATTAGGGAACTGTTGTGGAGAAATGAGTCAGTGGTGTTGTTGTGGGGAAATGATGCATGCTGTTATAGTGTTTGTTGATGAGAAATGATGATTGTTTTTGTATTATTGTTGAGGAGAAATGATCTAAAGTTGTTGTGTTGTTGACATCCTGTATTAAAATACGCTGGAAGTTTATTGCAAAATAACTTGGACGCTGTGTGAAGAAACCCCATCTTTGTTTACTCCAGAGACACACAAACTGTCTTGTGTATTGTCTGAGTTTTTATCAAGGTTTTGCACAGGGCTAAAAATCAACCTTGAGAATGAGAGTACACTTCCGAACTTTTAAGAGAGACTGTGTGTGTAAGAGAGAGAGAGGGAGAGTTAGAGAGTTCTGAACCTTTGAGAAAGTGTGTGTGTATAAGAGATAGCTTGTGTGTAGGAGAGAGAGAGAGACAGAGAGAGAGAAAGAAAGAGAGAGAAAGAAAGAGAGAGAGTTCTGAACCTTTGAGCGACTGTGTACAAGACAGGATTTTTGTGACATGAAAAATGAGAGAATGAGAAAGGAGAGAAACGTTGCTGTCAGGGTGCTTTAACCTTAATGGCTTTGGGTCCATGTGGCAACGTGATAACTGAGAATGGGATTAGGGCCTGTAAAACAAAGGCCAATCTGTGTCCCTGGAGCCGCATGCGGGCGGTGGGCATAAGGACACGGCTGGGATAGTATGACCACGGAGTCTCACAATGAACTCAGTGCTGTTGACATTACAGAGCAGGGGGAATCTGACTCCATGGAATGGCAGGCATGGCAGGTGCCTGTGGATGCTAGAAAAGGCCACTGAAGGACCTTCACACTCGTGATGTTTGACCTTCCCCGTGAGCTCGGAGGTTTTTCCCTTCCTCTCTTTCCTCTCCTTTATTCTCCTCTTCTCTCCTCTATTCTCCTCTCCTCTCATCTCCTTTATTCTGCTCTTCTCTTCTCTTCTATTCTCTTCTATTCTATTCTATTCTCCTCTCCTCTCATTCCATCCTCTCTTCTATTCTCCTCTTCTGTCCTCTCCTCTATTCTCTTCTCCTCTTCTGTCCTATTTTCTCCTCCTAAGGTCACAAGTCTGTTACCTTAACCACCAGGCCACCACTGCCCCAATACGGTCAGAATACCTAATAGAGTCTGTGTGTACATATCTAAACACCCCTCATGATGGCTCTGGGCCTGGTTTGTTATGCTTTGTTAGCAGGGCAACCATGTCCGTGCACCCCCCAGCTAACAGCTGTGTCCACCTGCATTAGAGTGAAAATCTAACCCCAGGCTTCAGTGGGCCTATAGCTCAGGCCACAGCGGAGTAAAGCTGTCCACAGGTGTTGGCTCTTTCTGTGGTTACAGCACCGCACAGGCCTGTAAACTCTGACAAAACCCTTCTCAGCCGAGAGAAGTTTGGGCCAAAGCAAAACCCCACATGGCCAAATGGATAAGGTGTCTGACTTGGGATCAGATTAGACAGAAGTAAGAGTCCCTTCATAGTTGTTAAGTATTTGATTGACCTGCAAAGACTTTCCAGCATGTGCGAAAAAAAAAAAATGAGGTGCAATATAATTCAAGACAAAGCATCGGACTAGCCTAAGTGTTTTCATCCACTGTGAGTCACGTCTTCACACCTGCTAAATGTAACACAAGAATCCTCTCTGTTTCATTTGATGCGTTTAGTGTGTGTAATATAGACAGTCTGCATGTGTCTTAGTCGCCTTTCTGGAAACTAACGGACTAACAACTAACAGAGCAAGCTGGTATATTAAAGGTTTCCTGAACTCCGTGGGGAGTAGGGCCATGACGTCTCTTCTACAAATAAAACTCCTTAAACATTGTTCTTGCTCCGACTTTAATTTTTCAATATTCCCGAAGCGTTACCACAACAGACTAATTTGCCTTACTTCAATGAGACCTGCGCCAGACCCTCTGTACAAAATGAAGTGAGGCTAGTTTACCAGGCTAGTGTATTACTGTTGTGGAGTTTCCCTTTGTGTTTGTGAATGGGAATCAGTGGGCGGACTGGAGCTGAGAGCTGCCACTCAAGTCTGAGTCTGGCTGCCTAAGGGCTTTGGGAAAGCAAGCTGTGCCCACCACAGACTGGCATTAGAGAACGATTAAGGCCACTACAGGACTTTTATTACACCCAATAGTGCTTGCTTATGCCTTGCTTGGTGAGCACTGTACCCACATCAAACACATGCATATGCACATGCTCACTCACTCACACGCACACACACGCACCCAAACACACACACACACACACACGCACACACACACATATGCACACACACACTCACACACACACACATGCATATGCATATGCACACACAGACACGCACACACACACACACACACACACACTCACACACACACATGCACACACACATACACACACACACACACACACACACACACACACACACACACATATACATACATATAAACTCCATCAGTGGACTGCGTTGACTCAATGTA
>CM059270.1:26426257-26438757 GCA_030347295.1 Setipinna tenuifilis | reverse complement strand
AAATGCTGAACTAATATCTATAACCGACTGTTGGTCCACGCCAAGCCTCTCACATACCTCCCTGCCTATTACCACAAGCCAACAAGGGGGTTGCTGGCCTCGATTTTGCCATCAGTCCTCCATCAGCTAATTGGCTTCTGATTTGGAGCCGTATAGATAGACAAAACGAGGCACACTAGGGGCCGGGGATTCATACGTGTGTGAATGTCTCGTGGAATTAGGCGGCCCCACATCACAAAGGCACTAAATCACACTGCTCGGTCCAATCCCTAAATCAGCTTCTAAACATCAGTGGCTTATTACTGCCAATAAGTGCAGCCTGTCGTCGACATACGCTCCGCGCCGTAATGATGTTTAATGGCTCGCTGTTGGAAGGGAGAGGGAGAGAGAGAGAGAGAGAGAGGGAGAGAGAGAGAGAGAGAGAGAGAGAGAGAGAGCGCTCGTGCTCGTGCTATGTTGCTGTAATGAGACCCCTGCACTGAACCCCTGGAGGAACACAAAATATGACAATCCTTGTTACTATTGCTCTGTGAGTCTTTATGTTTGTGTGCTGTTGTTTTATAGCTCACAAACTGCAAGAAAGCGAGCAGGCTCCAAGACGCATTCTTGAGAAAAAAAAAGGCGGGGGGGGGACTTTATGAGATATTTTGAAAAAGTGTTTGTAGACATAAAGATTCCTGGGGGTCACGTGGTCCAGTAAGCAGGGGCACAGAGCGGGAGGTGCGTTTGAAAGGGGCCATTGTTTCGCAGGAAAGTCCCACTAATCAAATAGCTTTACAGACAGCTCTGAAAGCACACCAATCTCCAATGGCCATCCACACGAAAACAAACAGGCTTCCGCCTCGGCGACCGCCGGGCCACACTAAGCTGTGCGTGTGTCTGTGTGTACTGTATGCGTGTGTTTCTGTGTGTGTTAGAGAGAGAGGAGGAAAGAGAAAGAGAAAGAAAAAGAGTGAAAGAAAGAAGGGGGAGTAGTGTGTAAGTGTGTGTGTGTGTGGGTGTGTGTCTGCAAGTGTTTATAAAGGGTACTTGTGGAAGTAGATACAATTTGGAAATGGAGAAGATTAAGTGGACAGAACAAAACAGAACAGAAACAGATGGATTTCTGATTAAATACATGCACATAAAATAATAATTAATGAGAAATTAGAATCAAAAGTGTATTTTGTATATATATTCTTGCACATATATTGTATCTTACCTGTTGACACAGCCATATGTCCACAAAAATATACTTGCAACCAGTAGAAAGACAGTCTGTGTAATAACACAGAATAGGGACAAAGGCGTGTTTATAAATGTGTTATAAACAGTCTACAGATTTTTAACCATATTTAACCTGGTCATGAACAACATACTGGGGTCATCTATACGGATACATGTCATATATATGGACATGTATTTTTAAGGAAATCCAATACATAGCTTTATGAAGAAACAAACTGTGATTGCATTAACATACAGCATAAAATAATTGCCACTATTTACAAATGAGGTGTTGCTGCTATGACTGGACTGCAGTCATTCATGCATATAAAAAGTGTTCTTTTCTCAGGCCTAGTTCATGACTTCCCCTTGTGTCCTGTGGAGCATTAACACTTCCATATGTCACAGATATCCTGAAAAAATATTGTTTTTACCAATAACATTAGCGGCAGGGATAGCATGACCCTAGTTTGGGACCGTGGATAATATCGGTTCTGCGGAAGATTCCGGTGCTCATAAAATTACCACCTGTTTGTGTAGCCTCACATAGACTCAGCAGGCACATGTCACCCAGAGCCAGGGGAAATATGGCTACCGCTGGCGTGAGAAGGTCTTCTGATCCCAGGGGCATACGGAGCGAGGGAGAGAGAGGGGAACGGAGAGAGAGAGAGAGAGAGAGAGAGAGATACACAGAGTGATACAGGTAGAGAAAAGGGGAAGGGGGAAGAAGTAGAAAAAGAAAGAGAGAGAAGGGAACAAAAAGAGAGATACAGGTAGAGAGGAAGAGAGAGACAAGCAGAGGAAGGGGGAAGAAGTGAGAGAGAGAGAGAGAGAGAGAGAGACAGTGAAAGAACGAAAGAGAGAAAGAGAAAGAGAAAGAGAGAAGACAAAAGACAGATTGTGAGATGTTTGATGTGAAAATGGACTCACGTCATGCCTCTCCTCCTCTCCTTTGTAAGAAAAAACCGCAAGTGATCCGCAGCTTAATTGCATAAAATGTGCTCTGATTGCCATGGATATCTGTTGATATTTTCCTCATTAGTTTCAGCCCAGCAAACCCCCCCCCCCCCCCCCCCCAACACCCCACGCCCCACACACACACACACACACACACACACACACACACACACACATCCTCACTAGCTCTCCCCATTCCTAATGCTGGGCTCTGACCAATTACAGCCATGCTAATAAAAGCTCCTTTAAAATGGAAAATTGAGAGTGTGAGAGTGAGTTAGAGTTAGAGTGAGCCAGAGAGAGAATGTTATCTGATGTAACAATGGATAAAGGGTGGGAGGAGGGAGAGAGAGAGAGAGTTTTATTATGGATATAGTGATGTTTGATGTGAAAATGGAGAGAGAGAAACAATAGCAAGAGAGAAAGAGAGAGAGAGAGAGCGAGAGAGAAAAAGAGCACGAAAGACAGATTGTGAGATGTTTGATGTGAAAACGGACATGTCACATCACGCCTCTCCTCTCCACAGCTGAAGAGCGAAGGGAAACCCTGACTGAGTTCACTCGCCATGTTGGCGGACTATTTTCCACTACACCGACCCCGCCACTTACTTTACACATGCCACACGCCACACCTGGCATTTCTCCGCACCTCACAGACGGGTCACGGAGTCTACGCCACACTTTTGCACCCTTACACTCCTACATGTCCTACACATTCTTTTCCAGTTACAGTACACCTATTATCCTGGAGACAGAGACAGAGACAGATACGGAGGCCAACTACACACCACGGTCTGGACTGGGCCACCTGGGCCACAGCCATGGCCATGGTACCGTAGGCCCATTAAGGAGGCCATTAGGGCAGGGTTATTCCAGGTACATCGTTTAGTGACAACTCTGGATGAGGGCCGCTAGAATTTTATTGTCCTGGCAAAAAAGAAAACAGAGTTAAGTTATGGGGCTTGTCTATTAGCATTTGTTCTCCCTAGTCAGGGCTTACACAGGGTTGCCTGTGGACCATGTACTTGGGGCAGGGCCCCTATAGTTCTTCCTCTTGTGTTGTCAGTGTTGTGTTGGGACTTATAAGCTAATAGCTCCCACTTATAAACTCCCACACTAACAATCATGCTTATCTTGCTAAAGCAGAGACGTCTTTTAGAACTGCTGTGTTGATGATGGTTGCTTGTATTGCTATTGTTGTTGCTGTTGTTTTTAGTCATGATGGTGTCGAGGCTCTTGTTGCTGTTTTTGCTGTTGCTATTGTTGTTTTGTACTTGTAATTGATGTCATTATTACTATTTTTGTTGGTGTTGTTATTGTTCCTGTTCTTGATGATATTGTCATTATGGTTGTTAATTATGTAGGTATTGGTAACATTAATGGTAATGTTTCTTAATTGTTATCCTTACTAGTGTTGCACGTGGAGCTTGTGCAGCTGAAGGAGAATGGAAGAATGGCTGGGCTCGATTTGCCATTGTCTTGGACCGCTGCACTTGTTTTTCCTCTCTCTCATTGTCCCCTTGGATCCCCAGACTTCATCACTTCCAGGCAAAGGCCTGCCCACCCCGGACCCGGGCCCAACCAACACAGCCTGAACCACGGGAGAAGAAAGGGAGCCTGGCCGCGTAGTGCTCCATGGGAAGGTAACAGGCAATCTGAGGTCAGTTTTTAAAGTCCTGCTTCAGATCTCTACACCGCTGGTCTCGAGGGGGGACCGACACTGTATGACCAGAGAACACCAGACCAAAGTCCAGCCACCCCCACATCATCTATCCGATCTTTAGCTTGGCTATCTGCGTTGATGATTCATTCATAGACACTTCTGTCTTTTCCCCCATTTCACAGCCCCTTTCTTTAAATATGCATGAAGAGGGATGTTTTTCCAAAACCCTGTGTTATGTTTTTGTCCCATTGGGAAAGAGTTAGTGTAAAAGCAGTTCAATCCAAATGGATGTTTACTGTAATAATGTTAATAATAATAATAATAATAATAATAATAATAATAATAATAATAATAACAATTATTATATTCAGAAAATAAGCATTCTGATTTCTCTGTCCTCTGGGTGCCTCCACCATGTTGTCATTACGTAAGATGTGTTTGTGCATTGTTATTTGTTTTCATTGCAAGGGGCAAATACTTGCTTTCTTGTGTCTGTTCTCTGCGTGTAGCCCTCTGGCTGGGGCTTTGACTAATTGCATTGCTCTCTTGTACTGAAAGGGAGAGGCAGAGAGAGAGAGAGAGAGAGAGAGAGCAGGAGAGCGAGACTGAAAAAGGGAGAGAGAGAGGAGAGAAACGAGGGTCCTCTAATCTGGAAAATGTGTCTCACTCTCGCTCCAGATGTCTTTAATGACGGGGTCCATGCCGGTTCCAAATCCCGGGGAGGGTAGCTGGCGTCTCCAGGCCCAGGACCGCTCCACCAGCCGAGCCGAGCGTGATGGCATTCACCTCGCTAGCCACTTGGCTAAGCGCACACACACCTCACACACATGTGGCATGTTAAACATCCTGCCAACTTCTCCCCTCAAGCCTTATCTCCTTATTTCCTTTCACAGATTTGTGCATTTTAATACAAATGTGTGCTCATAGGCATGACCTGGAAGAACATGTTTTTTTTTTGGTTTTACAAGGTGGGTACAAATTGGGCAGTAATGACTGGCAGGTCCAGTGTCCAATGATCCTGTCTGTCATCTGTCAGCCACAGCCAATCAGATGCATGCGGAGCCAGGAAGCTCATTTGATTTCCTAATTAAGGTGATTTGCCACTGCGGGAATGAGGTTTTGGCACAGGGCTTGATTTCACATCATTATTGTGAAATCCTCCCGTGATTGTCATTCTCAGCTCCGAGCGGGAACGAGTGAGCCAAGAAAAACAAAGTTGTGTAAAACAAGACCAAAAAAGAAAACCCTTAACTTTGCGTTCGTCTTATGCCATCATGTCCTCATCATCTCCGCGATGCACCAACGTGGAGCCTCTACAGTTTTCAGAGAGGCTTGTTTTATGAGGTGTCATGTCATAAACATACCACAAAGGCTTCCCTTAGGGGGCCGGCCATCCATCATCCATTGACAACGCTGGCGCTGGCACGGTGCATAATGGATCCCTGTGACGTTAAACAAAGAGTGCTAAGTCACGCCTCAGTCATTACTCTTCTCCACCAGCTCCCCCTTGGCCATCTCAGCCTCCCTCAGCCGGTGCCTTCCGACTTGGCTCGGTCCGTTTACTGCCCTTTAATGAGGACACGTTTTGAGGAGTGTGGTGGTTTGTGTAGCGCTTTGCTGAGCGTGTTTGAAGGAGTGTGGTGGTGTGTGTAGAGCTTTGTTGAGCACGTTTTGAGGAGTGTGGTGGTGTGTGTAGCGCGTTTGCTGAGCATGTTTGAAGTGTGTGGTGGTTTGTGTAGCGCTTTGCTGAGCAGCTGACTGTGACCCACCCTGCTTTGCTCTGGCACACAGCGCGCTTGTTTCAGAGTACAGCTGCCATCAAGGGATGGTGGGAACATGATTGACTTCATAAAGAGAGAACAAGAAGGAGAAAGATAGACAGAGAGAAAGAGAAAGATGGAGAGAGAGAAAACATGATTGATTTCATAAAGAGAGAACAAGAGAGAGAGATAGACACTGAGAAAGAGAAAGAGAGAGACAGAAAATATGATTTATTTCATAAGAAGAGAGGGAGAGAGAGAAAAAAAGAGAGAGATGGAGAGAAAGAGAAACAGAGACTGAGAGAGAAAACATGACTGACTTCATAAAAAGAGAGGGAAAGAGAGTGAGAACAAGAGAAAGAGATAAAGAGAGACGGAGAGAAAGAAAAAATGACTGACTTCATAAAGAGAGAAAAAGAGAGAGAGAAAGAAAGAGAAAGAGAGAGACACAGAGACAGAAACATGACTGACTTCATGACAGAAAGGGAGAGAGAGAAAAAGTGAGACAGAGAGAAAGAGAGAAAGACAGAGAAAGAGAAAACATGATTGATTTTATAAAGAGAGAAAGAGGGATAGACAGAGAGAAAGAGAAAGAGAGAGATGTAGATAGAGAAAATATGACTCACTTCATAAAGAGAGAAAAAGAGAAAGAGACAGAGAAAGAGAAAGAGAGAGAAAGAAAGAGACAGAGAGAGAGAAAACATGACTGACTTCATAAAGAGAGAAAGATAGAAATAGAAAGAAAAAGAAAAAGAGAAAAAGAAAGAGACAGAGAGAGAGAAAACATGATTGACTTCATAAAGAGAGAGAGAGAGAGAGAGAGAATGAGAGAGAGAGAGAGAGAGAGAGAGCGAGAGAGAAAGCGAGAGAGAGAGAGAGAGAGCCCTTGGAGCTTCTGGTCTGTCAGGAACACACTGCACCAGATGCTAAAAGGCCTCACTGGATGGCCAGAACAAACCACCCTTCTGGTCCTCCTCCAGCCATCCTGCCAATCGTGTGTGTGAGACCCACAGCTGCACGCTCTCCTCAAATCAATGGCATCATCTAACGGGATCCGCATGTCCGTCCGCCCCGTCCCGTCGCGTCCTGTCCCGTCCTAATGAAACCTGACCACCCCACTCCGCTCCCTCTGTAACGAGGCCAGAGCGGGCCATTCTCATCATCGGGCCATTTCGGCCGTTTGATTTGTGCCTGCTCAGTGTCTCCCTGAAGAAGAGTTAGGAGGATTGTCTTTCATGTCGAGGACGAGGACATGAACATCGCCTGTTTAGACGTTATGGCATTTTGATAGCAAACATCTCCTCAGAGAGAGAGAGAGAGATGGTTCCAATTGATGAGTTAACCATCTAAGCCAAGATCATGGCCGATCACTGTGGCGAAGCGGTTATATTAAGGAGCGTGCCATTAAAGGAAGCACGGAATATGACATATGGCGGACGAGGTTTTTATACAACACGCTTTTCCTGTGGATACGCGTGGTTGACTTTACGGCACACCGGACCCCTACTGTAGCCTCCAGACCCCAAAGGACTACGTGCTACGTATCCCTTATCCTGTAGAAAGTTCCAGATTTCCCTCTGCTTCACTCTCTCTACTTCTTTCTCTCTCGCTACCTATCTCTCTCTCTCTCTCTCTCTTTTCCATCCCTCCTCAAACACAGGCAGTTTATTGATGACTTGTAAATGGTTTCTTGCTGCAAAAGGACTCATTTATGACACACATATACAAAAACACACTAATGAAACACAAGTATGGGTGAATATCAATGTCTTTTCATAAACAACCATGTACAACACACACACACACACACAAACACACACACACACACACACACACACACACACACACACACACACACACACACACACACACACAACCATGGACTTATATACAGTAATGCATACAAGTAGGCTACATATACTGTATGTCGAAGTAGAAAGCATGTAGCTTAATCTCTTTCTATCTTTCTCTCTCTCTCTCTCTTTCTCTCTCTCTGTTTATTTCTCTCCATTTTCCTCTCAGTGCCCCAAAGTGTAAGAAACTGAGGCACCAAACTGCAGCAACAAAACCGAAACCCGTTCCATGGCCAAAGTATTCATGTCAGAAGGGTCCAACCGAAATTAATGGAAAGTTTGTAGCTTTACAGTCTGTTATACAACTCAGTGGTTTGTTAAGCACCACTGGGACTTCACCAAGTTCTGCCGACAGCCAATCCTGGGGCCATATGCTGGCTGCCAGAACCTCCACCCCACCCCACCCCAGGTGCGTAGCCGAGGAGGGAGCTTGCTGGTCGGGGCCGTTGGCCTGTCCGGCTGGGGCCCTCGGATTGCAGCAGTGCTGGGACGGAGGCCCCTGCCAGACAAACAGGCTCCTTCCTTTGTTGAGTGTGGCCCTAAAAGAACTAACGGGGCTAACGGACAAGCGCTGAATGTGGCCCCCTGGCGCGAACAGCAAACACTATCAGCATGCCACGAGCGGAATGCCGAACAAAAACAAAGCCCTAAAATGCCTTAATGAGCTCTCTCCCTCTCTCTCTTCCTCTTTCTCTCTCTCTTTTTCTGTCCCTATCTTTCCCTTTCCCACCTTTTGCCCCCCTCTTTCTCTGTCTTCCCCCCCTTTTTGCCTCTCTCCCTCTCCCTCTCTGGCTCTCACTTTCTCATCTTTCTCCATCTCTCTTTTTCTCTCTCTCTGTCCCTCTCTCTCCCTCTCCCACCTTTTGCCCCTCTCTCTCTCCCTTCTTCACCCCCTTTTTGCCTCTCTTTCTTTCTTTCTCTCTCTCTCTGTCTCTCTCCTCCTTTTATCTATCTCTCTCTTTTCTCCCCTTTCTCTCTCTCTCTGGCTCTCACTTACTCATCTTTCTCCATCTCATTTTCTCTCTCTATCTCTCTCTCTCTCTCTCTCTCTCTGCTGCTAGCGTTCTCATTCCATTCTCTGGCCAGGCTGCCAATCACTTCAGCGTGTCCCCTGCTCTGCTTGTTTGTTGGTGTGCCTCTTTGTCTGCCTGCTTCACTCTCCTCATTGTGTATCGTTTTGGGGACATCCTTTTCCTGCAACGCTGACTAATCTTATTAATTAATTAACTGTTGTCCTCTAAATTGCCATGAGGAATCATGAATGTGGAAACGTTATGCAAGTCCATGTGTATTGGAGTTCGCAAAAAAAAAAAAAAGCGGTTCCACTGAAACTTGTCCAAATGTCTTTCTTCTTGCCGTTTAGCAGCACACTCATCCTGCGCTCCGTTGGACTACTTTCCCTTGTCCTGGTATGCCCTTTTCTGCACCCTCCCACACACACACAGATACACACACACACACACACAAACACACACACACACACACACACACGCCCCAATCCCTTCATCAGTGCATGGCTCAAGCCGACCGTGTCTGTTTTCACTCACCCGGGAGCGGCAGCTGCGGCCGGGGCCCGATAATCCCTCCAGCCTGGCACTGCCAGCTGCCTCCAGCCAGCCCCCCCAGCCCCCAGAGGAACAAAGCCCCAGCGCTGGCAGCCGTGTGCCACCAACCCACCACCACCAACCCCCCACCAACCCACCACCAACAAACCACCCACCACCATGACCCCTTCATCATCCCTCCATCACCCCTTCTGCTTCCAGCCAGCCCCCCAGAGGAACAAAGCCCCAGCGCTGGCAGCTGTGTGCCACCAACCCACCACCATGACACTCCACCATCACCCACCACCAACCCACCACCAACCCACCACCATCACCCCTCCATCACCGACCACCATCACCCCTTCATCACCCCTCCACCAACCCACCACCAACCCCCCTCCACCATCGCCCCTCCTGGCTCCGGTCAGCCAAAAGCCAGCGCTCTTGCCCCTGTTGAAGGCGAACATGGCCGGTGAACCCACTGCCACCTTGCAGAGGAGTATGGGATCAACGGGTTAGTGTTCGCCAGCTGCCTCCAGCCAGCCCCCCCAGAGCAACAAAGCCCCTGCGCTGGCAATCGTGTGCCACCACCCCACCACCATCCCCCACCATCACCCACCCACCACCATCACCCCTCCTGGCTCCGGTCAGCGAAAAGCCAGCGCTCTTGCCCTGGTGAGGAGGGCGAACATGCCCGGTGAACCCACTGCCACCTTTTCAGAGGAGTAAGGGATCAAGGGGTTAGTGTTCGCCAGCTGCCTCCTGCCAGCCCACCCAGAGCAACAAAGCCCCTGCGCTGGCAATCGTGTGCCACCACCCCACCAGCAACCCACCTCCAGCCCACCACCAACCCTCCACCATGACCCACCACCAACCCACCATCATGACCCACCACCATCACCCCTCCACCACCCCACCACCATCACCCCTCCACCATCACCCACCATCATCACCCCTACATCATCCTGGCTCCGGTCAGCCAAAAGCCAACGCTCTGCCCCGGTGACGGTGAACATGCCCGGTGAACCCACTGCCACCTTTCCAGAGGAGTAAGGGATCACCGGGTTAGTGTTCGCCAGAGACGGCAGGCGTGTGCTGGGCACGTTTCGCCCGCCACTCGGTACCTCCCATCGCGCATCGCCTCTCTGGTTCCCCCCTGAAACAAGGTGCTGATTGTGTAAAAAAAGGTTCCTTTCATTTTGTTTTGGACAGAACAGCAGCTGAAGGGGATCAGCTGAGAACCCTGAAGTTCCCCACAGTCTCTTGAGAGAGAGAGAGAGAGTCTTGGCCTACTCAACAATGAATGATTGGTGCAGCAATCAGAGGTCTTGGCCTACTGGCCAATCAGATAAAGGATTGCTGGCAATTTGAAGTGCTGCTGTTCAGCCTGTCAACCACCCCCGCCCCAACACACACACACACACACACACACACACACACACACACACACACGCACACACACACACACGCACACGCTCACACACACACACACACACACACACACACGCACACACACACACACACACACACACACACACACACACACACACACAGGGGATCTGAATTACCACCTAATACAGTGAAGCCTAATCCCCTTTAATGAAGTTAGTCTGCATAGAAGTTTCTGGCCCCAAACTCTCAATCTCATTCAAATACCCATGTATAAACTTTCACCACCAGGCGTTTAAGACTCCCAGCCAAGTTTTAATTAGATAAGCCTGGGTAGTTTGCTTTTTTTAAAGGAAAAAAAACCCCCCAGCAATTTTCCCTTTCTTTTTTTCTCTCTACCACACTGGCTTGGGGAACTCTTTGCCTTGCAGCCCTGCCAGCAGTTTTGCTGGGAATGAGTGCTGAGTGTTGCTTGTCCCCCCCCTCACTCTCTTGCTCTTTTCCTCTCTTTCTTTTACTTTATATTTCTGTTTTTCGCATCCTCCCATCTGTTTCTTTCACTAGTTTTTTTCTCTCGCTCTCTTCTTCACTTCTCACTGTTCCTCTTTCTATGTCTCACTTTTTATTTGTACCTTTATCACCTGCACACACATTCTCTCGCTCTCTCTCTCTGCCTCTCTCTCACTCTCTCTCTGCCTCTCTCTCTGCCTCTCTCTCTGCCTCTCTTTCACTCTCTCTCTCTCCCTCGCCTCAGTTTTTGCCTCCCCATCAGTTCTACCTTGCTACACTTTCGGTGTCTCACTTTTTCATTCTCCCTCTATTTGTCCCTTTATCACCCACACACATTCTCTGTCTCTCTCTCTCTCTCTTTCTCTCTCTCTCTGTCTCTCTCTCTCTCTTTCTCTCCCTTGCGTCAGCCTGTGCCTCCCCATCAGTTCTAGCTCACTACTCTTTGCTTTGTGGTGGGCAGCAGCAGATGGTGCCTTTGGCAGCTTGGGCATCCTCGTGGGTGGACCGACCCACCGACCAACAGACCGACAGACCCACCGACCGACCAACAAACCGACCGACTGACCTATCACTAACTCCACGCGTCTGAAGCACAGCAACCGAACCATACTCTTTCCATCCATCCCTCTATCCCTCTTTTTTTTTACTTCCTGTTTTCCGGTGCCCTTAAGATGTTTTTATGTCTGTTATTATGAAGAGGCGCAACCCTGCTTGGCTGGTTGGGCTGAAGCCCAGCGCTAGTGGGGAGAGTGTGGGATTGCAAATCAACTCTTCCCATTACCAGAGGAAACAGCTAAATGTCCCATTTCCCCCGGCCTCCCACAGAACACACACACATTTCCATTTACACCGCCTGTGTTTGGAGCGCACTCAGATCCAGTGCCGGGTAACAGTGTGTAAGAGTGTGTGTGTGTGTGTGTGTGTGTGTGTGTGTGTGTGTGTGTGTGTGTGTGTGTGTGTGTGTGTGTGTGTATGTGTGTGTGTGTGTGTGTTCAGAGTTTCCTGGAAGTGAGAGCTGGGTGACCTTGTGTCTGTTTGTGTGTGTGTGTGTATGTGTGTGTGTCTGTGTGTGTGTTTGTGTCTGTGTACTTATTTGCAGTTTACTGACAGTGAACGCTGGACAATAGTAGCCATTCTGGCCACGTCTCATTTTGGCCCTTCTTGTTCAGACATGTGTGTGTGTGTGTGTATGTCTGTCGGTAAGTGTGTACACCCACACGCAGCAGCTTATCCCATTTTATAGCTTTTCCAACATGTAGCCCTCAGCGTGCATGTTCAAGAGTGTGAGAGCATGGAGCGTTTCTGTACTGGTGCTCTGTCATAGTATACTGGAAATGCTGGCAACCGGTCATAGTATACTGGAAATACTATCACCCTGTCATAGTATACTGGAAATACTGGCACCATGTCACAGTATACTGAAAATACTGACACCCTGTCATAGTATACTGGAAATACTGGTGCTCTGTCATAGTATACTGGAAATACTGGTGCCCTGTCATAGTATACTGGAAATACTGGTGCTCTGTCATAGTAGACTGGAAATACTGGAGCCCTGTCATAGTATACTGGAAATACTGGTGCCCTGTCATAGTATACTGGAAATACTGGAGACCTGT
>CM059270.1:26391257-26396257 GCA_030347295.1 Setipinna tenuifilis | reverse complement strand
CTGAGAGTGTACATGATACAGTAAGTGCTCAGGCTCTCTGGGGGCTACATGAAGAAAAGAGAGCACATGCGGATGCTTGGTCATCTGTTTATAAAACAGCAGCACCATACTGCACTGTACTGTAGTGTAGTGTAGTGTACTGTACGTGCGGACTTCTGTCGGCGAACATTCTTCTGCAGGGTGAGGGAGCGGTGGATCAGATTTTATCTACAGCACACACACAGCCACCAGACAGCATGTCGATACACACACATACACACACACACACACACACACACACATACACACATTTATACACACACATACTTACATGCACACACATACACACACACATGCACACACACACACACACACACACACAAACTTTCATTCTTCTTTCCACAGATATCACACAGAACAGATGATGTATTCCGCCCTATGAGACAGGAAAAGAGAGAATTTTTGGAGGCCCCTTGTGTTTTTGAACCATTTATCTGCGAAGGTCATCATGGGAAAGGTATCAGTATCACTCCAGCAGCTACAAAGTGCTTTACAAGAGGCCCCAACAGTAGAGGAAGAGGCACAGCCTCCTCTCCTCTCCTCCGTCTCTCTCCTCTCCTCCGTCTCTCCTCTCCTCTGCTCTCCACTCAAGCCTTCAACACAGCTGTTTGCCTACACTCAACGGGGCCTGTGTGAGTTTGTGTGTGTGTGTGTGGAATGCATATACGTAGAATGCATGTGTGTGTATTTCTGTGTGTGTGTGGGTGTGTGTTTATGTCTCTGGTTCTGTGTCTGTGTCTGTGTGTGTTTTTTGTTTGTGTACTCTCCTTGTGTGTGTGTGTGTGTGTCTGTGTATCTGTGTGTGTTTAGTGTGTGTGTGCTCTCTTTGTGTGTGTGTGTGTGTGTGTGTGTGTGTGTGTGTGTGTGTGTGTGTATGTGTGTGTGTGTGAATGTACTCTCTTTGTGTGAGTGTGTGTGCTCTCTTTGTGTGTGTGTGTGTGTGTGTGTTCTCTGTTTGTCTCGGTCTCTTTGTTTATGGCAGTGCCATGTGAATGCAAAGCAAACCTGAGTGGGTAAACGTAGAAGCTAGGCCCTCAAATGGGCCGTGTGAGAGAGAGTCTGTGTGTGTGTGTGTGTGTGTGTGTGTGTGTGTGTGTGTGTGTGTGTGTGTGTGTGTGTGTGTGTGTGTGTGTGTGTGTGTGTGTGTGTGTGTGGGTAAAGGCCAGGCCCTTACACAGGTGGGGAGTGCTCAGAGCTAACAGGACGGCAAACACAAAGAGCCATGGTGTGCACCTGCGCTTCCTACTCCAGCCTCAGGAATGTGTGTGTGTGTGTGTGTGTGTGTGTGTGTGTGTAGAGGGAAAACTAGGAACTCATAAATTAATTGTGCATTTGTTGTTTTTGCTTACAGACTGATAAGAGTATAGCTGCAGGCATTTGAACGTGTGGATGTTTACATCTGTGTGCAACTATACGCATGAGAACTTTTGATTGTGTGTGTGTGTGTGTGTGTGTGTGTGTGTGTGTGTATGTATGTGTGTGAGAGAGAGACAGTGGGAAAGAGAGAGAGAGAGACAGAGGGAAAGAGAGAGAGAGAGAGTATGAGATTGTGTAATTGTATCTGTGTGTGTGTGTGTGTGTGTGTGTGTGTGTGTGTGTGTGTGTGTGTGTGTGGTCAGCATTGGAGTTAGATTCTCCCATCGTTTTCTACAGTTATTGTTTTCTCACAGCTGTGTTTCCCTGTGGAAACACATCTACAGAGCAAGCACACAAACCATCGTGACCTGACTGACCCCCCCATAGCAGGAGTTGGCCGATACGACCCCATTTCCCTCTCCCAACCCCAACCCCCACCCCACAAACACAAACACACATACACAATACACACACACACACACACACACACACACACACACACACACACACAATATACACACACACACAAACACCACCACCACCACCACCAACACCAACAACCTTTCGTCCACATCCTACTGTTGCAACAATAAGCAGTTTGGGACCACACTGATCCAAGCATGTGTAAACACAGGCTCCACTGTAGCGGCGCTGGTCCCAAGACCCACCCATCCCCTCTGATCCTCTCCTCTCCTCTGCTCTGCAGAACATCTCCCATTTGACCCTGGCCCAGTGCTGTAGTCACCTGTTCCTTTAATACAGTGGGTTTCACATAGCCCTGGGCCATACATCCAGTAACACCATCCTCTGTTTGCAATACAATAGAATAGTATAGACTAGAATACAATACAATAGAATTAGAGTAGGCAGTGGTTAGAGGTTAGAGCGTTGGTCTTGGGGTTGGAGGGTCGCAGGTTCAAATCCCATTTCAGTAGAAAGAATTGGGGTTGGGGAGTAAATAACTAGTCCTCTCCTGCAACCTCATTCATGACTGAAGTGTCCTTGAGCAAGGCATCTCCCACATACAGTAGCTCCAGGGACTGTAACTGAAGCCCTGTACCTGAATAACTGTAAGTTGCTCTGGATAAGAGCATCAGCTAAGTGTAATGTATGAAAGAAGACAATAGACTGTACTATCATGTCGAGTATGAAAATGCTCTCCCTTAGAAGACTCTAATAGAGCCTTTACCAAATAGCTCTGGTGCATACATCCATTAAAACTATCCTCTGTATATAATACAATACGATACAATACAATACAATACAATACAGTACAGTACAGTACAATAGAATAGGACTGTACTATCATGTCCAGTATAAAAATGGTCTGTCTTAGAATACTTCAATAGAGCCTTTTCCACGTAGTCGTTGTCCATACAGTAGATGCAATAATACTCTCCTCTCTTTAGTAGAACTGTTCCACTCAGACCTGGCCCATAGACCATAGATACAGCAGAACCCTCCTCTCTTTAGTAGAACTGTTCCACTCAGACTGGGTCCATAGACACAGCAGAATCCTCCTCTCTCTAGTAGAACTGTTCCAGTATGGTCCATAGATACAGCAGAACCCTCCTCTCTCTAGTAGAACTGTTCCACTCTGGCCCATAGTCACAGCAGAGTCCCCCTCTCTACAATAAAACGTGCTCCACTTAGTGTGGGCTTCACGTTCCAGGAGCCCCATATTCTCTTGCCCCAGTTTTGCCCTTTGCGCCCCCCAAAACAAACACAAGCACAGCGCTTATTAAAATATGACACTGAGGAGGGGGTTGGGGGTGGTGTGTATGTGTGTGTGTATGCGTTTGGGGTGCAGTGGGGGTGGGGGATGGGGGCTGGGGGTCAGAAGGTCACATTACTGCTCCAGGAGGGGACGTAGGGATGGGGGGTCATTGTTTTAGTGTGGGGGTCAGACCATCGCCGCTTCCCTAGTGCTTACCAGCAACTTTTCAGCTTCCTGTGAGATGAGGAGGGAGATACAGAAAGAGAGAGAGGAAGAGAAAGGGGAGAAAGAGAGAGAGAAAGAAAGAGAAATAAAGAGATACATAAAGACAAAAATGGGGTCTGTTTAGTTCAGAGATCAAAAGGCAATATCAATACAGTTGTTTTTGGTTTTGGTTTTTTTGGGGCTTAATCAGATTAAAAGGGTAAGAGAGAGAAAGCGAGAGAGAGAGAGAGAGAGAGAGAGAGAGAGAAGGAGAGAGCGAGAGAGAGATGGGGCCTGTTTTTTTTTTCCTTGTGTGATCCCCCCCTCTCCCCCCTCCCCACCTCCCACCCACTTTTTGGATTCTGTTTCAAGGCAGCTTTTTGGGGAGGGGTATGCAAATGCCAGCGCACTGGCTGCCTGCCCCCTTTGAAGAGGCAGAGGCAGAGGCAGGCTCCCCGTCAGAGGGAGTGAGCCGGAGCAAGAGCCCTCACTCACTCACTCACTCACTCACTCACTCATCCGCCTGCCTCAGCCACAGCCACAGCCTCAGCCTCAGACACGGCCTCAGACACAGCCTCGGTCAGCAGGTCCCTCCAGCCAGCCAGCCAGCCATCCCCCAGCTGTGTAAGGGTAAGTAATGTCCCCCCAGCCCCTGGACACTCTGGGGCCCCCTTCTCCTTCTCCTTCTCCTTCTCCCTCCTTATTCTCTCCCTTTCCGTCTCTCTGAGTCTCTCTCTGTTTCTCTCTTTCTGTCTCTGTGTCTCTCTCTCCTTCTCTCTCCCTCTCCCTCTTTCTCTCTCTTTCTGTTTTTCTCTGTTTCTCTCTCTTTCTGTCTCTGTGTCTCTTTCTACCTCCCTGTGTCTCTCTCTCCTTCTCTCTCTCCCTCTGTTTCTCTCTCTCTCTTTCTGTCACTCTGTCTCTCTGTTTCTCTCTCTTTCTGTCTCTCTCTGTCTCCCTCTCTCTTTCTGTCTCTTTCTCTTTCTCTCTCTGTCTCTCCCTTTCTGTACCTTTCTGTGTCTTTCTGTCTGTCTGCCTGTAACATTATCTGTCTAACATTACCTGACTTTCTCTCTCACTTTTCACTGCCCTGTGATACTTTGTCCCTCAAACGTCCTGCCACTCTCCTGAACACTGTTTATTTTCTTTGCCTTTCTCCACCAGTCTCACACTTTATTTTCTCTTCTCTTTCATCTTGTACACCTCTCTCTCTCTCTCTCTCTCTCTCTTTCTCTCTCTCTCTCTCTCTCTCTCTAGTACTCTCTAAATCCCTCTCTTTCTCTCTCTTTCTGTCTCTCTTCTCCTCCTCCTCCTTCTCCTTCTGCTGCTGCTGCTGTGTCCAGTATGTGTGCATGTGCGTGCGTGTGTGTGTGTGGATCTGTGCGTGCGTGTGCGGGTGTGTGCGTCTGCATGCGTGTGTGTGTGTGTGCCCAGCTCTCGCTCTCTGTTTCTCATTGGGTGCTGGGCTCTGTGTGTGTGTGTGTGTGTGTGCAGGACTCCTGGAGGCAGTGGGAGCATGCCAGCGCAGATGTTTCCACGGCTGCACGTCTCCGCACCCACCAACTGACGGAGGCAGCGCTCCGGGGAAGCTCGGAAGGGGGACGCAGCGAGCAAAACAAGCAGCCAATCACACGCAGCCTGTGAGGAGATCACGGACGGTGTGCCTGAAGTTGTTTGTTTTGAAACT
>CM059270.1:26366257-26373757 GCA_030347295.1 Setipinna tenuifilis | reverse complement strand
ACACACACACACACACACACACACACACACACACACACACACACACATACACACACACACACACACACACACACACACACACTGCATGCTGCACATGTCAGCATTCCGGCCTGTTGACATGAGTGCGCTGTTTAGACTCGGACACACACTTTCTCTCTCTCCTCCTGTCCACGCTAGCATACGGAGGTTGAGGAGGAGACAGCCGGACAGTGTGTGTGTGTGTGTGTGTGTATGTGTGTCGGTGGTCAGTGGACAGAGATGTCAATGCGCTCCATTGTTTAGCCAGGAATTTTCAGGCCACATCTGAGAGAAATACGAGACGAGGAGACAAAACATCATGGCTTCCTCGCCACTTTGGCCCCGTTACAAAGTTCTCACAGTTGCTATAGTTGCACTTTCGAAAAGCAAGCGAGTTCTTGGAGTGAGCTAGTTCTCCTCACACATCCCTCTGGGGGGGTTCTGGGGGGGGGGGGGGGGGGGGGGGGGGGGCTGAGCTGTGTGGCGCAGCGAAGCCGATGTGCAAGAGCTGAGCTGTGTTGGCGGTCAGCTCCCATTTCAAACGCCCCTCGCCACAGCGCAGCTGCACAGGCTGATACGTCTCATTTAAAGCTGGCCCGAGACGTCCAGTCCCACAAGACCTCATTATTGGCAAGGCCAGCCAGGGACATCCTGTTATTGACTTCTCCTCCTCCTCCTTGTATTCGTATTCCTTCTCCTTTTTCTTCTTCTTTATCTTCTTCGTCTTCGTCTTCTTCTCCTCATATGTTTTCCTCCTGCACATTCTAAATCTTTACCTTCATCTCCTTCTTTTTCTCCCGTTAACACCCCCTCCCTTCACGTCCCAAATGTCTCAGTGCGTCCAACAAGCAGGGGCGTAGCCAGAAGTCATAAAATGGGCCTAGAAAAAAAAAATCAGGTGGGCCTAGCCCAAAGCACATACAGTAGGTTGCTATTATTACTTTAACAGTCAATCATACGAAAAGAGCCTTCTGATTGGGTGGGTGGGCCTGATTGACAAGTGGGGTGGGCACAGTGGAGTGGGCAGCACCCATAGCTATGCCTACTGTATACCAACCTGTCTCTGTCTCTGTCTCTGTCCCCTCCACAGAAACCACTGTGCCTACATCGTCCAGAAGAACATCACCTGCATCATGCAGGACGGCATGACCACCTATGTGAAGGCCGAGTACACCACCAAATGCATCTGGGGTCAAAAGTGCCCCGTGCTGATGTAAGTGATCCCATCAAGGCGTTTGCCTCTCCTCTCCTCTCCCTTTGGCTGTTTACTCAACCAGCCCACGATATTCATGATGACATATGTGATATAATATAATAAAAAGGCCCTTTTGTACTCCGCTCTTGGCGCGGCTCTCAGGACTGGGGTGGTGGTCACACTAACAGCCTGTTAAACGGCCCGGCCAAGATATATTACAACCAAGAAGTGTGACCTTATGAAACTCGCATTACACAAAAACACCAGAGACCGTAAAGCCATCAGTCTTGTGCTTTCACTCCCTCCAGCGCTGCCAAAGCACTTAGCCCAGGTGTTGAGTTTGCCACAGGGTGAAAGGTCATGATACACAACATGTGTAACAGTATTACAAACACAAGACACAATACATGTTGAAGTAAATGCACACTGATTTGCTTTCGTGAACTCAGAGCTGGTCCTGCGTCTGATGTGGATTTTTGTTATGAGTTCGTATTGCGCTCATGATGCGTAGCAATGCTGCCCTCTGGTGGTGCTTTTTATAATCGACTCGAGCAGAATGTCAGACTTCAGGATGTGAACCAACCTATTTGACTGTAAAACAACTGTCCAAAGTGTACTGTAGACATTCACACAAATTAGTGATGAAATCAGTACAGATATCACAAAATATACAAAGCTTTTTGGCACAAAGAAACATTGGTTATTTTTATAGCTTGTTTGTTTGTATAGCTCCACACTCTCCAGAGTTAAATTAACGCTTTTAAAATGTAAAATAAACCTGACTCTGAATACCATTTAAATCCGAATATGTTAAAATTACACTTTGAAAGTTAAAATCCACACCTGAATGTTTAACCCTGAAATTTTAACCTTTTAACACAATTTATTCCATGTATGTCTAAATGCTCATATACTCATAAACAAAGTAAACCACTCCTCTGAATTGGAAGCCATTTCAATACCTTTCTTACTACTGATTGAACACAGTTAGAGTACACCAGGCCGTGCAGGAGGTCACTGCAAACAGGTCCTCTGGTGCAGGCCCAGGTCAGGGAGAAACCCTTTAAACCCCTGGAGCTCTGCAGCTCATCATTATGGGGAAGCCTGAATGAGAAGCAGGCATGGGTGCCATGGGTGCCAGTCCCAGCGGGTGGTAATCTCCCCACCGAAGCCCCCCTAATCCTGTCACAAAGACAGATAATGCCGGGGAATATTTCAAATCCTCATTGCTTTACATATAAATAAACCAATCACCAACAGCAGTTAATTTTAAACAGCACTGTGTCGACTCTAACTGCAATGTGTGTGTGTGTGTGCATGTATGTGTGTATGTGTATGTGTGTGTGTGTGTGTGCGTGTGTGTGCATGTGTATGTATTTGCATATGTGTCTGTGTGTGCATATCTGTGTGTGTCTTCAGGTACCGCACATTCTTCAAGCCCACATACAAGGTGGGTTACAAGACGGTGACGGAGCTGGAGTGGCGCTGTTGCCCGGGCTACCAAGGGGAGAACTGCTTCGACGGCCCCACCTCCCTGCCCGACGCCATGGTGCCCCCCTTCAAGGGCGGCCTGCCGCGGCCCGCGGTCAAGGGGTACCCCCGCGGCCAGCCCAAGGGCCCCGAGCCCAAGCCTGTCCCAGGAGGACACCTCGAGCCTGGGAAGCCCTTCCCGGAGCCTGGGGCGCAGCCCGACGGCAGACCCTACATCCCCACAGGCCAGCTACCATCTGGGGGCCCCAACTATGGTAGGGAGTCCCCCCCCCCCCCCCCCCCCCCCCCCCCCCCTCCCTAGCCTTCGGTGCTTTTCCATTGGTGCAGTTCAGGAATGGAAATTGGCACCAGCCACCAGCCAAATGCTGGTAAAATATGAAAGTGTCGGGTAGATTTCAGACACAGAATGATGATTTAGTGTTGTGAGTGGCTGGTGAATTTTACCATTTATTTGTCAATGGCTGCTAAGGGTTCACTGGTTTGTACAGTTAATTTCCACCCCTGCTGCAGTTATGAGCCTGCTAGCACACACTTTCCTCACAGGAAATCCCACAGGGAGGGAGAGAAAGGAGGATGACATGATAGCAAATGGCATGCACATTCTGGGTGTTCTGACTTGTTTTTTTTTGTCCTCAATTCCTCGGGATTAACGAAAGCTTTACCAGTGTATTTTTTTGTTATCAGTGGAAATCCTTTGGTCTTTGTCTGCTGTCACAAGAGTGATAAAAGCAGCCCGAGAACAGATGGCAGATGCCAATGTAATGTGACACAATTCATGAGAGATTATCTGCGATAATAGAATTGCGTCATTGTCCATTAACTGGAATTGGCATGACAAGCTTGATTGTGTTTCACGAGATGACTTCTTTTTCTCATGATGGATTATGTTTAATGATGTAACGCCGGTATTATCTATTCTCTGTAATTGCCATGGCAACCCTCCTAATATCTCAGTAAAATGACAGCTTGGTTTTATGATAATTCCAAAACATGGCATTTGGGCACGAAATGTTCAGAACAGGTTTTCTGTGATATTTTGTTCTCTCTGCATTTTTTGTCTTGTGTGTACATGCCCCTCTTGTTTTTCGGAGCCTAATACACAAATGAACAAGTGTGTGTCATCCTCATTTTCCTCTGATCTATGTCATTTGTGTTAGTAATTGTAGTTGTCAACAGAGTGAGTTCCTCGTCTGATTTTACTATGATCTGTGTCATTTGTGTTAATAATTGTAGTTCTCGGCAGAGTGAGTTTCTGTCCTCATTTTACTATGATCTGTGTCATTTGTGTTAGTAATTCTAGCTGTCACCAGGGTAAATTTCTGTTCTCATTTTAATGTGATCTATGTAATTCGTATTAGTAATTCCAGTTCTCAGCAGAGTGACTTCCTGTGCTCATTATACTATGATCTATGTCATGTGTGTTAGTAATTGTAGTTCTCAGCAGAGTGAGCAGAGTTCCTGTCCTCATTTTCCCATGATCTCTGTCGTGTGTTAGTAATTGTAGTTCTCTGTCCTCATTTCCCTCTGATCATGTGTCATGTGTGTGTTCCTGTTCCAGGCCCTAAGGTGGGGGTGTCTGGCGAGCGCCTGGACCGCATGGAGACTGACCTGCGGCGGGTGTCCCAGGGCCTGGACACGCTGAGCGGCATGGTGGCCGGCCTGGAGGACCGCCTCCGCGTCTCCCTGCGCGACGACACCAACAAGCTCCTCACCACTCTCCTGAGCGGCGCCCCGCCCCCCCGCGTGACCCCCGACTCCTCCGTGGGCTTCGGGGTCATCCCCGACGGCAACCTGGACGGGCTCAGCGGCGGCAGCGATGGCGGGTTCTTGGGCTACGGCGAGCTGGTGGGCAGGGTGACGGAGGTCAAGGACGAGCTAAGGGTCAAGAGCGACATGCTGGACGAGATCCACGGCATGGTGATGGGGCATGACGGGCAGCTGAAGCGGCTGCTGGAGGTGGCCAAGGGGCACCCCATCCCGGGAGGGGTGGTCAACCAGAGGCTGCTGGAGGACATGGTGGACGCCAGGCTGGCTGTTGTGAGGGCCGAGATTCTGGACGGCTTCGAGAAGAGGCTGCTTGAGATGGAGGGCCACTGTGACGACCGTATCGGCCAGGTACGTACAGTAAGCCTGTCTGAGGATCAAACTGATCCTGATTAAATTATTCCTTAGTGCTTGAAGCCTCGTTTTTTAGTCAGTGAAGATCAATGTCTTGTATTAGCTTTAAATGCAAGTATCTCTTCACAACAAGTTTAATTTAATTAGTCCAAATTACCACAGACATAATGTGAATCCCACAAGTATCACAAAAACAATTAGGTTGTACTTGATTATTTTGAACAATTTAAGTCTGTAGTTTGTTTGTATTCAATTGCTCTAAATGACATGCCCTTTGACCTCTGCTGAAACATGGCGTACACCCGCCCCTCACCAGGTGCAAAAGCAGTGCCAGAGCGAGCACCTGAACAGTTAGATTGTTTTTGATTATTTTGAACAATTAAACTTTGTAGTTTGTTTGTATGAGTGTGATGCCCTTTGACCTCTGCTAAAATGTGGTGCCACCCCCCCACCAAACCAGGTGCAAAAGCAGTGCCAGAGCGAGCACCTTAACAGTTAGATTGTATTTGATTATTTTGAACAATTAGTTGTTTTTATTCGATTGCCCTTTGACCTCTGCTTGACCTCTGCTGACCTCTGCCCCCCCCCATCACCAGGTACAGAAGCAGTGCCAGAACGAGCACCTGAACGGCCAGGAGCAGATGCAGCAGACGCTGGACGGCCGCGAGACGGGCCTCCGCAAGGAGCTGGGCCACCTGCAGGCACAGATCCAGGGCCTGACCCTGACCGAGAGCTGCTGTGGCCAGGTGAGCAGCCTCTCGCAGCGGGTGCTGCTTCTGGAGGAGGCGGTCAAGGGCCTGACTGAGTCCCAGCGGCAGCTGCAGAACGCCCTCAGCGACCAGACCATCCATGTGGAGGCCATCCTGGAGACGCGGCTGGAGGACATCGAGGGACGGATCAACGCCACCGCCGAGAGGGGCGGGTTCGTGCCCCTGGGTCCTGACGGGCAACCCCTGCAGCCACCGTCGCTGCCCGGCGTCCCCACGTCCCTGGACGGCTTCCACACGCTCCTGGACGAGAAGCTGAAGGCGCTGGAGGAGCGTCTGTTCGTGGCCGTGGAGGAGCTGAGCAACGCCACCGCGCCCGCGCTGCTGGAGGGACACGTGGTGCCCGCGCTGGAGACCGAGATCGAGAACGTGAGGCGGCGCGTGGAGGCCGACCTGGACGGCGTGCAGAAGCAGCTGACCGACCTGGAGCTCCTCTGCACCTCCTCCTGCGCGCCCAGCTCTGGGGATGATGACGATGGAGGTCGAAAGAAGATCACGGGCACAACGGGCACGGGCGGAGGGGGAGGGGCGGACGACTGCGAGGAGGTGGACAAGCGAGTGTCGGGCCGCCTGGACTCCCACGCCGACCAGCTGGAGCGTCTGAACGTGACGCTTGCGGGGCTGCTGACGCGCATCATCGAGGCGGAGGAGGCGGGCGGCGTGGAGGGCGAGATCACGCTCCTCAAGATCAACGTCAACTCGGTCAACCGCACGCTCAAGGGCCTGCGCGACTCGGTGGGGGTGATCGCTCGCGAGGTGGGCCGGGCCAACGCCACCTGGACGCAGCGCGAGGAGCGGCTGGCGGGACAGGTGCAGGGCATCACGCACCTGGTGGGCAGGCAGGCGGCCATGCTGGGGGCCGGGGAGCGCAGGCTCATCCAGCTGAAGGGGGAGCTCCAGGGCCTGAGGAGGCGGCTGGCCGGGGAGCTGCAGGGCTGCCGCAGCACAGCTCTGGGCGTCCAGAAGGAGGTGCTGGCCGTGGACAGCCGCGTCTCCCAGGTGGAGGGCCAGTGCGGCAGCCTGTCGGAGCTGGCCGATGAGCTGGAGCGCATCCGCGGCGAGCTGGAGAGCCACTCTGACCAGTTCCTGTCCCGGGTCAACGGCACGCTGGTCAGCCACTCGCAACAGCTGGCACAGCTCAAGGATGGGCTGGACGAGTGCAGGGACAAGACTGGCCACCGGGGGCAGCAAGGAGACCAGTAGCATTTTAGCTACAGAGACAAGCAAGGGTTGGGCTACAGCTGTAAAGATATGGCAATATTGTTTTTTTTTATTCTTATAATTATAATTATTTTTACAGGGCATTTTTTTCTGTTTCGACCCATACTTCATTTTATTTTATTTTTCTTTTGTTTGTTTTTTGTTTTTTTTTGTCCACATTTTATATTGATTTCAGTGTTTTAACTTATATGAAGACAAAGTGACTGCATTGTAATTAGAGATGTATTTGTACAAAAAAATATGAAAATAACAAAATGTGCGCAAATGATACCAGACTAATACGCTGCTAAGGGTTTATTTTTAGCGTCCCCCCCCCCACCCCCCTCCACTCTGTCCATGCCCTTACTGTCCATACTGTCTGCCCTGGCCTCTGAATACTGTATGTCCACACACATGGTGCTAATGTTGTTTCCTAAACAATTGTTTTCTGTACAAAAGAAAAAAGAAATGAAATGCAATGTATTGTAATGTCTCTTTATACTGTTGTATGTTTTCAAGAGAATATAATATTTTCTGTGTCTGAAGATGAAGAATGGATTTGGAAGAGGAAATGAGATTAGAGTGTCACATGGACCAGGCCGCCGGGTAGATGAAGTGATTTCACCACCAGGGGTCAGAGATAAGTCAACAGAGGAAAAAAAAATAAACAGATAACATGTTGGAGAACCGGTTTATATACTGTCTATTACT
>CM059270.1:26356257-26358757 GCA_030347295.1 Setipinna tenuifilis | reverse complement strand
CTCTCTCTCTCCCTCCATCCCTCTGTGTCTCTCTCTCCCTCTCCCTCCATCCCTCTGTGTCTCTCTCTCTCCCTCTTCCTCCATCCCTCTTACCAGCTCCCCATCTCTGCACTCCCTCACCCTGTCAACTGTCCTCCTCTCGTGTGTGTGTGTGTGTGTGTGTGTGTGTGTGTGTGTGTACCGACAGCTGGGCTACCTCGCCTCCACACACACTGCAACAAAAGAGAGAGATGGCCCGTACTGCACGTCGCACCAGGCCGAGCCACAGGAGGAGTGGGTGGCTGATGTGAGCATCAGTGAGAGCGCTGTGTGGATGCTGCATTATTCATTGCACAACTCTCCACTGATGCAACGCTGCCTGGACTGCGAGTACCAGTACGGCCAGTGCTTATGGGAGCTTATGTAATTCGGACAGGACAGGATGGGCACTGCAGCTGCAAGCAGTCTGTAAGCTAATATGCTATCCGTGTCAAATACGTGGATGACATGATGGTTTTTTTCGACTGAGAATAACTTAGACTTCCCATGGTGTATTGCCCATGTATATTATGCCTATGAATCGAATATATTGATGACGTAATGCTTTTCAACTGAGAATAGAGCATCACGTAAACTTCCCATTGTGTATTACCCATGGATAATATATATATCCTACACAGACATTGACTATGTTTTATGGACTCTTATTGTGTTTAGAGTCGTCTTGACTATAAATCTATGCTGTAAGGACAAGCAGGTTGCACCTGATATCTGTAAGATTCTAGACTCATGGAAATGCAAATGTGAACACTTCAACTCACCAATTGATTATGGGTGTAAACAATGTTAGACAAGGCAGTACAACTCTTTAGCACATGGCTTAAAAGTTTATTAGTGTTCTTCAATCATTAACAACAATGATAAAAAAAACAAATCTCACACCATCATACAAATCTTGAATCATTAAACAGAAGCTAAGACACAAACAGGTAAGGCTGACACTGACTTGTACAAGTGACAGATGGCTTCAACTCAAGGGCTTTACGCCCTTCAACAATCACATACATCATTTTCATTTACTCATTTTCTCACCGTTTGCTTTTGTTAAGGACAAAGACACTTAAAAGAGGATGGAGTTGGTGTTTTGAGTTTGGTTTGGTTGCCAGCATGAACAACACAAAAGTACTATAGCTTCTATTGACTCCTGTTCTGCTCTCAGCTGACTTGGGCACATGACCGCCATTTTGTCTCCATGGTGCTCAAAGTTTGTATAATAGAGAATGACTGCTTGATGAAACCAAGCAAGAAGCTCACAGAAATGATAGTCACAACAGCTATGCCATACTCTCCTATACTTAGTCATGTTTGTAAACAAAGAAAAGCAACCAAACAAACTAACAAAGAGGATATGCCTAGGTATCCAGTCATGACAATTAGCAGGTGAAAGCCTCCAATTGGCATGAGAGCTTCTTGTTTTGTCTGATTCAGATGTCCAAAAGGGTAGACAGGTGGATGGATGGACAGCTACTTCACATGGTGAAGTATGAATGGAATGGCTACTTCACATGGTGTTAAAAAAGACCTGGACAGTACCAAACCAAATCCCTCAACACCCACTCCATACTCTCACTTCTCAAGCTAGCCAGTTGCTGCAAAAATTCACAAAGATTCACCTTAACCTTTCAACACACTGACTTTCCAAACACAGACAGGACATTTGGGATAGACATGAAGTTTGAATAAAATTTGCTCATTTTGTATATATATATTGATATTCATATCATACATAGATATAAAAAATTAAAAACATGTGAAAACATCAAAATAAATAAATTAATTAAAGACTTAAGGCTGCTGGCTGGTCAGGAATGAAATCCGTCATTCAGCCAACATAGAATGGACCAGTTTTTTTTTTATACAGCTGGGAGGTGAATGGAGCTAACCGACGTGGTTGGGGTCATGGGCTTTGAAGAGGACAAGGTCGTTGGGTCAAGGTCAAAGTCAAGGTCAAGGCCATGCAAGTTGAGGTGGGCGAGGGGCAGCTTAACGGCTCAAGATTCAGGATGTGTAGAAGGTGAAAGGTCATGCACAGAGTACGAGTACGTGACTGCACTGCTTGCTGCAGAGTAGAGTATCCCACTGAGAGCCGCTGAGAGCCCGTGTGTGTGAGAACTGGCCTCTCTGCGGCGACAGTCTCTGTGGGAAGCACTGCACTGATCTCTCTCACATGTCCAGACCAGTCCAGTCCAGAGAGATCCGTGTGGAGTGAGGTCAAGTGGAAGCCCCGGAAAATCTTGCTGGGACCTGGTGAGGAATGTCGGGAACAGTATGGGTGGGGGTGGGGTTGGGGGGGGTGTAGTAGGGCAGTGGGGATTGGGGATTGGGGTTGGGGGGTGTTGCATTTGCTCAAAGCACAGGCTGAGGTGTTCTAGACAGATTCAAAGGCATACTCACAAGCATAGAGGAAAAGAGCACAACACGTGGAGATAAAGACCCCTTTTAAAATACCCTTTTAAAAGAC
>CM059270.1:26323757-26326257 GCA_030347295.1 Setipinna tenuifilis | reverse complement strand
ATTTCATTTCCGTGTTTGCCCCCCCCCCCCCCGACAGCCTCATAGGGATGCAGGACAGACCACACACACACCCCTACACACACACACACACACACACACCAAAGATTTGATTCATGTCTCATTGTCATTTCTCGGGCAAAAAGAGCTGCGTTGTAAATTTCCCCCCCAGCTTTCCCCCGAGCCTTTTTAAGGAGGGCCCTGCTGCTAGCATGTGGCTAATGCTACCATTGAGGGAGGGCTCCGTAATCGGTGTTGTTTTAAACAAACACATACAGTATGCACGCGTCATAAAGGACTCTCCCCCCCCCACCCCCACACAAATCCGGAAGGCAACGAATGTCATTTCCTCTTAAGTGCACTCATGCTACTCTTGGTATCTCCATCTCTCTCTCTCTCTCTCTCTCTCTCTCTCTCTCTCTCTCTCTCTCTCTCTCTCTCTCTCTCTCTCTCTGAGCACGTCATTTTGCTGCCTTCCTTAATTTGAATGAAAAGTACGGACGCAACTAATGCCATCATCTAATGCCGTCGTCTTCTGCCATGTAGTGGAACCGAGCACAGTCTCTTCATTGTCTATTTGGTCAGGGTGGGGCAGAAGGTCACATCAGATAGTTCAGCTCTCCATCACACCATCGGAGTTCCTCAGAAAGGCGGATTCTCTGTTAATTCCTTAGAAAAGGGGGGGGGGGGGCGCATTCAGACAGCCCCCCCACCCCAGCGCTGCGGAGCCTCTTTGGGGTGCAGCAGATGGTTTTACTTACAGGTGGGTTGCGCAAACACAGCAAGGGCGTATCGTACGCATGCCTTACCAGGCCTCCACAACCTCAAGCAGCTTTCTGTGGTCATTGCACCTTTATTTCTGTATCAGGATGTGGGTGAATTAAAAGAAAAAAAACAAAGGAACCAAAAAAAAACCCCTCCACGGTTAACACCACGATACAACAATAGGTCTCTATGCCTAAACCTGCGTTCCTTCCCACACTTTGAAGAACAAGCACAGAAGCCATTCAAATATGTGACATACACTACACTACCCCACACCACACCAAATTAAAGTATCTGCTCTGAGCCCTGTTCATATTGGAGCCACCAGTCGAAGGGTCACTGGTTCAATACCTGCTCCTCCTGACCAGGTGCAAGAGTGCTTGAGCTCCATATTTCCCCTGATGTTCTGGCCCCTTGCATAGCAGCCTTTCACCATTGGTGTACGAATGAGTGTATGAGTGTGTGAGTGTGTGAGTGAAAGCACGCCATTAGATTTTGAGTAAAGGATAACGGCCAACAAGGTGTTAAAAAAAGTAGAGTGTTGGATAAACAGTCATCCGTTAATTTGACTACTGGAGTTGTTATAACTACCATTCATAAGTGCGCTGATACGGAACGGTGATTCAAATTTTCAAGATCTACTTGAAAGGTAGCCAGTTACAGAAAGTTGATGCCAACCTCATCAGCCAATCAGAAAAGAGAATCCTATTGTTAAGGGAGCCAAAGCGCTGTAGATACTTTACTGAGCGTGACGAAGGACAAGCCCTCATGGCTCTGCTTGGACAGGCCTCTAAATGTTGCTTCAATAAAAGAAAATCATAGAGTGTGACACAGAACTATATAATCACAGTCCATTTCCTTCTGTAAGTCGCTTTGGATGAAAGTGTCTGCTAAGTGTAATGTAATGTAATGTAATGTAATGGATTGTAGTGTAGTGTAATGTAATTTCCTGTTCCCCATTTCTACCTCCACACACCTGAAAGTTTGGAAAAATAAAGATCTGTACTCTGTAGAGCTCCGACTGGTTTTCTTTTATTGAAGTAACATTTGAAGCCCTTGTGGCTCTCCTATGGGCTCTAAATGTTACTTCAATAAAAAACAAAATCAACTGGAACTCCACAGACGATCTTTACCTTTCTAAACTTTCACTTTCTGATTCTGGGTCCGATGTGAAAATGGGATGTGCGTGATATTACTGCATGTTTAACCCTTCACACGCTACCACAGGACACTAATCAGCAAACCGATCACCCCACCTCACACTGGTGTGTCATGGTGCGATGTTTTTGGTAAAGGTTCAGATGACAATCTTGGCAGTTTTCCCACAGACTTAAACATAACGGCAAACTAAAGTTAGCTAGTTAGCATCTGGTCTCTTCTGGAGAACCCCAGAAGGTGTTACGCTAATAACGTCATGTTTTATGTTTTTCTTCCAAAAATTAGACAATCTCTGTTTTCAGACCATCTCTTACTTCACTACACCCCTGCCTTAGTGCCACTGAGTTCAAAAACAACTTTTTTTGGCAAGTGCTAGACTGTCACTATCCGGGCCAGCGATGACTCATCATTTCAAGCTAAACAAACCCTGTTCCCCTACACTTCCCCCTTTACAATTGAGTTCCATACATCTGACTCACGGGTCCTCTTTCTCACAGATGTGTGTGTGTGTGTGTGTGTGTGTGTGTGTGTGTGTGTGTGTGTGTGTGTGTGTGTGTGTGTGTAGATGTGTGCCCACACA
>CM059270.1:26313757-26316257 GCA_030347295.1 Setipinna tenuifilis | reverse complement strand
AATAAATAGAGAGAAAATGAGAGAGAGAGAGACAAAGAGAGAGAAAGAAAAAAGAGAAAAAGAAAGGCGCCAAAAGAAGAGATGAAGGTGTGAGCCAGGCTGACCCCCCCCCCCTTGAAATGAAATGCACACATGCGTGTCTTGAGTATTGCACTTGCACTTGCCTGATATAGACTAGTGTTGGGTGAAGTCATAAGTACGTAGCGCAAAGGAGACAGACTTGTGTGTGTGTGTGTGTGTGTGTGTGTGTGTGTGTATGTGACAGTGTGAGAGAGAAAGAGAGCAAGAAGAAGACAGAGCGAAAGACAGAGAGCGAGCGAGAGAGACAGAGACAGAGACGGAGAGAGAGAGAGAGAGTTTCTAAAAGTGGGCTCCAATCTAGTTCTGGTCCACTGTAAAGAAAGCAAAAGAGAGAGTTGAAAAAAGATGGATGGAGAGATGAAGAGGAAGAGATGAGGAGAGAAGCAGTGGGGAGATGTGGTGGTAGTGATGAGGTGGTAGTGATGTACACGGAACAGAGGAAGGGAAGTGATAGACACGAACCAGAGTTAGAGAGAGGAAAAGACAGATGAAATTTGAGTGAAATGGGACAAGAGAAAGAACAAGAGATAGAGAGAGAGAGGGAGAAGGAGAGAAGAGAAGAGAGGGGGGCAGAAAGTGAAAGGGGGGGGAGAGAGGGATAGAGAGGGGAGAAAGAGAGATAGAGGTAGAGAAGAGAAGAGAGGGAGAAGGATAGAGGAACAGATGGAGAGAGGGGAGGGGTGAAGAAAGAGCGAGGGGAGAGAGATAGGGAAAGAGAGAGGGAAAGAGAGAGGGAAAGAGAGAGGGAAAGAGAGAGGGATCCCTTACTCTCTGATAGTGTTTACTCTGAGTCCTTGCTCATCCTGCTATTACACTGTCTGCTCCTTTTAATCCCTCCGAGGCTGTAAAGACATACCTCATACCTCCCTCCCTTCCTTACACACACACACACACACACACACACACACACACACACACACACACACACACACACACATAGTGTTTGTAGTAAGTGCTGCTTTTAAGCCCAAGCATGCAGTAGTGTTGCAACCCCAGACAGGGGCAGTTTTAAGGCCCTGGGCAAAGGACAATGATGGGCATAATTGATGACAAATAAAACGTGCAGAAAACAAATATCATAACGCGACGACAAGGGCCCCCATTGGCTGAGGCCCAGGCCAATTGCCCGACCTCGCCCAATGGTAGCACTGCCCCTGACCCCAGACTGTGCCATACTAGCCCCGCCCACCTGCTTGTCGCTTCATGGGGGTGGCGGCTTTAATCTGACTGGAAGGCCTATCAGAAGGCCCGTGGATCCAGCAGATCCAATCAGACGCTCCCTCTCCTCATCACCTTTAAACGTCAACGAGACCTTCACAGGCAGTAAACTCTCACTAGACTTTGGTCTTTGGCCTTCAAGAACATCGCGAAACGCCAGCGCGTGTGAACGAAAGGCCGAAAAGAATAAAAACTTCACCGTTTTGACCTAAAAGCGTTGTCGTGTGGACACCACCTCAGTAGACTTTGTTCTTTGTCCTTCAAGAAAATCACTTGTTTTCAGTCAGACGAGGTTCCCTCTCTGTTGCTCATTCTGTTGGCCAAGCCTGTGTAACAGCACACAGAAAATGGGCAACATCTGCTCAGAATTACCCATATTTGGTTACAGGTCAGACATTTGGGCTCTCTCTGGCTTTGCTTTTGGCTCGGGCCTTTACTTTTTTTTACTCTGTATTAAACCCTCACATGCAAACAGTATTTTTGCTTTCACTCACATCTTAGTTCAATACAGAGATGATGCTTACGCCAACAGGCGTGTGTGCATGTGTTGTCCAAAAATTCGTTATCAACAAAGTAGAGACAAAGCCAAGCCAAGTAGTGGTAAATGACAAAACCCTCGAGGTTTATTGTAACAGATCCGGGAGCTAATACAGTGTGCACCTAAGGCTGTCACCATACAAACTCAATTATACGGGGCACACCGCCCTCCTTATATACAGGTGTGACGCCTTTGTTTCGTGTGGCGGGAGATCCGGGAGATCTGGTTGGGGCTTGGGATACGCGCTGTAATGGAAGCACGCCCCAACACACATGCATCTTTGATTTTTCTACTACACATGCACACACTCACAGAGACTGCCTGACAAACTCACCTGCCTCTCTCTTGTAAACACACACTTCTGTCTCTCCCTCTTTCTCTCTATCCCTCCTTCTCTTCCCCTGACAGGCTGACAGCGTTGACCTTTCTGTTGCTCCTGCTCTTTCAAACTCTCACTCAAACAGACACTCACACATACCTCGCCTTTGCACAGAGAGAGAGAGAGAGAGAGAGAGAGAGAGAGAGAGAGAGAGAGAGAGAGAGAGAGAGAGAGAGAGAGAGAGAGAGAGGTAGGGAGAGAGATAGAGAGAGAGGGGCAGGCAGAGTGAGAGAGAGAGACAGAGAAAAAGAGAGAGAGGCAGGGGAGAGAGATAGAGACAGAGA
>CM059270.1:26293757-26303757 GCA_030347295.1 Setipinna tenuifilis | reverse complement strand
CTGTTCCACTCGCTGATACTAATGCACGCTTGCATGAACTGAACTGTTCTTCCTGCCATAGCCTGTTATTTTATTCAGCTCCGCACACCAGCACACCGGCATTGCCTGTGGGTAATATTTTGTGAAGGATGTAGTTTCCTTAAAACTCTAGACATGCCCAGTGTATCATTTGTTGTTCCTCAAATGTGCCAAGTTATCCATAGCCAGGTACTCTAATCCCCCCTCCAAGGGCACGCCCAAAAGCTCTGGTGCAACCTACAAAAGATGAATAATTCTACAAGCAATCCAACTACATTGTAGGACTGTAAAGAAACTGCAAACCACAAATGCTTCATTGCCTCATGTAAATTGACAGTAGGAAATCGTTGACCCTTACATGCCAAATCAGCAGGAGACAAGAGCGAGAAAGGCAGCCACAGACATAATCAGTATCACTGAGCTCCATGGTCCATCTGTTGAGGAAAATTACCCCAGGTAATTATGCTCTCATCACTCCTTTTTTCCCTCACCCCCACTCTTTCTTTCTCTTTCTCTCTCTCTCTCTCTTAAGTAGCCTACAATCTCAAGACTGGGTTCAGAGAAGGTAATACTAATTCATGTTGGCAGTAAGAGGCCAAGAAATTGAATCACAGGATTCAGTACACGTGAATCATCTCGACAGAACCACACTTAGAGTGTACAAAAACCTATAACATCACAAGTTATTTTTATACAAGTGGCATGTTTGCGTAATTACACGGGTAAACCTATTGATTTTACTGACAAACATCTACTCTGTCCTTCAAGGGAACTCTGTGGGTCTCAGGAGAAAAACACAACCGGACGGGGTCAGTGTGGTCGCACTCAATATACGGTTGTTGAGTGATCGGTGATGGAGCGCGAGCAACATTATGAATGGTCATGAGATTTCCTGCTTTTGGGGTCATAGTGCAAAGCTGGCTCACCGCCCGAACCTGCCCATTACCAGGAAGAAACTCCTGCCCCTACTACCCACACATAAAGCCATGGTAACCCTTATAGTCAGAGTCCAGCCTTTTAAATCACTGACTTACATAATTCAATATCATCAAGAGCGATGCCATTGGATCATGGGAACACGCGGCTTGACACACCTGATTAATCGACCAGCGATAGCCTACAAAGTTGTCTTCAAAAACGGATGTATTGTCACACCAACCTTGTGGACAATGCAAAGTCAGCAACTTAAGGCCCACAACCAGATTAATGAAATGTTCAATTGCGAGACATGAACAAAAACATCACAAATACAAGCAATGTTTCTGTTCACGTTGCACTGACAGCCGCTCGCTGCTCCTCCAATGGTGATGAAGGGACTATGTGGACCATGTAGACTAGAGAGCGGGGCCAGATTCAATTATCTTTACCAAGGGGATAGAACAATCAATCGCTTGGGAGTTTAACTAAGCATTTATTACAAGTATGGTTATTTACATGATAGATTTAAGCAAACAGCGATGGGCTGCCCAACACAATATTGGCAGACGTTGTCATGGATTCGGAATGCGTAGATAGCACTGGGAGGTTACATGTAACTACATCATGTGCCTAAAATGACATTAAAATGGGTTACATGCTGACAGAAATGACAGCTTACACACATTGCGCTACCGATCTGTAAGCTTAAACACCAAAATGACTTACCTATACCGGGTGCCGAGTAGATGAAGTACAATGCGGAGGTGGAGAGGGAGAACAGGAATAATAGCCCTAGGAATGACCTTCTCCGAAATCTCAAATGTGTCGGCATTATACAGCTAGGTAAGAAGGCGCGAGTCCTTTTTCAGCGAGAGGAAGAGGCTGCGCTATGCGACTATGGTTTCGCTTGGAATGTTCTACACATAAATTTAATAGTGAAGTTTGAATTAGATGAGCGTAGCTGACAGGCAGTCTGCGACAGGGACGGGGGGCGAAGTGGGAAGTCCGTTCGACAGCGAGAAGGAAGGAAAGCGCGAAGGATTCCAAAATGCAGCTGGTTCGCAGTGTGTCTCTCTGATGTTCCAGCAGCGGGTCAAGCCTTGATTTGTGAGACCCAAATGTCCGATTGGAACGGTTAACTGTGTTAAGGCAGTTAACACTGTCGGTGTCTGCCTTAGTGAAATCTCATCATCGCGGTGTTGTAGATGAAGACACACACCCGCCCCTGTCTGGTAATGAATGGGCTGGACGGTCGCCGCACTCCGCAAATATGAACCATACCTTCGTCATAGGGACCGTCGAGAAAGGTATTTTTTCGCAATGTCGCCTAGGGACCGTCTACAAATTACTCGTGGGAGGAAGGATTTCAACATACCCGTACCCTGCACTTTGGTCGTCCCAGAGGACTCTTGACTCTGTCCCTATAGACACCTGGGTACCTGCTGCTCTGTAGAATAATTCATACTTCTCACTAATGTCAGGTCAGAATCATACATGGTAACGTTAGTCTGTTAGCCTGTAGCACTCTCAGACTGTAGCCTTTCATTCAGCTATGCTTTTGTGATTCATGAACACATTGCCTCAGGTCCAGGGCCTAGACTGCCCTCATTTGTTTTGTGGTCATGTAAATGAGGTGTTGTTGCTGTAGACGTGCTAGTTTATTTTACAAGAATGGAGCTGTCATTAGCTCCTCGCACTATGTGCTGTCCTATTGCCATGTATTTGTAAATATTCTTGTAATGACCCCGCCCTATCAAGTTCTGCCTTCAGTTTTGGTGTGAAAGGCATAGCATAGCCACACACTTTAACCTAGTCATAAAGAGGCACACTGATCTGAGCATTGGTGTGACTTTTCTTCATTAGTGAAATGAATAGCACTCACATTAAGCTGCTCACAGAGATGCGTAAATCTGGCACCCTTGAAGCACTTCAAGTAACTGGAAAAATAAACACATACAGGAACAAAAAAAACGTGTTGACGGCATGCGTTGGATGAATGTATTCATCAGCAGAGCAGCTCTTTGCTTTGGGAATGTTCCGTTCAAACATCCATTACAGAACATTAAACACGGGGTTGGGTAGAGATTGCCCACTTCACCTCATAGATTCACAGGGGCGTCTTAAATGTGACACGCCTTTAATAAGCATATCCACTAACTGTAATGTGACTGTGCTCTAAAAGTAAGGTTAGCAATGGCAATCAAGTAATATGTCTTAAATTTAGTATTCTAAACATTGGAATGATTTAAATAAATAAAAAAAACACAGTGTACAACATCTATGCATGTTTGTGTGTGTGTGTGTGTGTGTGTGTGTGTGTGTCATTTCAAAAATTCTCCTCTGTGGGAAAAAAAAACTCTGACGCTTCCCTTCTCCTGAGAAACGATATAGCCGACTTCAACATGAAACTGGGTCTGTCAGCCATGGCGGCCGGGATGCAAATGCCCTCATTTAACTAGAAAACACCTGAGGGCCAAAGTGTCAACACCTGAGGGCCGCTTGCTCTCCGCCTTTGACACGCGCGTCATGGGGAAGCAGAGTCTTCAGCATAAACAGAAGTGTAATTGACCTTTGTACCATAGGGATGACTGTGAGTGCACCTGATGACTAACACACTCTACTGTATGACTTCTTCCTTGACAACCACTGTCAAAGCATTAGGGACTGATGATTGGTCTCTAGTGGAAAGTCTGATCCCAGCATTAACTGCAACTAATCACTATTCAGGACATGTGAGGCACTTTTTAAAAAAAGGATATAGACTAGATAAATAAAACCACAAAAAAACTGGCTAATGAACTAACCATTGAATGAACTAAATAAATAAATAAATAAATAAATAAATAACTACATTTATGGTCCTGGTTGGTTGCAAAGAATATTCCTGGAAATGTTGGAATGGAAAACAATAGATAATTTTAAGGCAGAGCTGGGTGTTTCCCCTTGGGTATAACAAATGAACCATTAAAACTCTTCTGAGCCTGCCTCCAGCTGTTTCCCCAGGAAAGGATTGCTAATGAATGTTATTGTGGTAGAAACCTTTTTTTTATCTAAGGAGGAATATTACGGTCTGATTGTAGATGTAGATATAATAATATTTGACATGCTAGATTATGTCACCCACCCCCACCCAAAACACACACACACACACACATACACAAACACACAAACACACACGAGTGTGCGCACACACACACAAGGGCGCGTACACACACACACACACACACACACACACACACACACACACACACACACACACACACACACACACACACACACACAAAATCATCTGAATACGGAGAGGAGGAAGGGTCAGGAGTACAGTAATTTGTTGCGATTGCAATCTACATTTAAAATTATCTTTCTGCTGAATTACAGAGTAAATCAACAAATCAGACCGTTGAATACTATTTCCCTACTATTATTAGGGTACAGAGTTGTACAACATTGGCCTGCATGCCGTTAAAACACACATCAGACATTGCATTACATTTAGCTGAGGCTCTGATCCACAGAGGCAGTGAATTAGGTACAGAGACAGTCCCCCTGGGACAGTATGGGGTAAGGTGCTCTGCTCAAGGGCACCTCAGCCATAGACGAGGGTGCAGGAGAACGTTGGTTCACACCCCAACCTGATTCAAACCTGCGACCCTCCAATCCCAAGACCAACTTCCTAACCATAGGACCACACTACTCTGCAAACATTTAATCAGTTGTCCTAGTGTGATGTATTTTGGTGTGTAATGTGATTATTTATTTGTGGAGTCAATTATTATTCACAATGTTGTCTGGAAACTCAAAACCCAAACAACCTTGCTGTGGGCATTCACTCTCTCCCTCCCCCTGTCTCAGTATATCTAATATTCAGGTTAATTGCGCAGTAACATTTGAGAGAGACCACATTGGGCCTTGTCAAAACACTAATTAAAATTCAAAACTAAGATGTTGTTTCAGGCAATAATCACTCTCCGTGAGAGAGAACTGTTATCTTGTATTTACAGTAACCAAAATATTGTTTAACAAGGTGCATTGTGGTTTGTTGTATCAACAAATAAACATTAATTGTGGGAGAACTATTTTGCCACAAACGTGTTTACTATTATCAGGCCTATTCAGTACCAATGACTAATGACACATCTTTTGTAAGTGTCATTATAACCCCTTTACTTCTTTTTGCTGAAGCTGATTCAGAAGTAAATGCCTTTTCTTTTTTTGCCTGCTTTACACACCTAAATTATTGTCAGTGTATGACTGAAGTAGCCTAATTTATTGATAGAGGTTGCAAGCAACTCTGTGTCACTGAAATCAGAGGATGATATTTTCATATAGATTGCAAAAGGTGTTAAAACTTTAAAGCTTAAACTCACCCAACTCTGAACTGAGTGGGCAATTATGTTAAAGCAAGAGGGTATATAGACCATTGCAAGAGGGGTTCACTGAAGAAGCATTTGACATGCCATGTTCTCTGCCAGGCCTACTTCTATGGACTGTGAGACTCGCATGACACATATCCTCTTGATGGGCTTCTTTGTATTATTCTATGCTGAACGTCTGATGAAGATAAAAAGTCATCTGTGGAAATCATAGACAATATTCGACCACATATGTGCCAAAATAATGTACATGAATTAAAGAAAGCAGGCTATATTTCACCTCTAGAGCTAGGCTGTTTTGAATTTAGCAGCGTGTGTAAATGAACATATTTGCGTTTGGAATAGCTTAAAGCTAACCCAATTTCTCCACCAATGGCCAACATTGGCCACTACTGCGAACTACAACTCCTAGAAATCCAGGCGCGTTTGTGGAATCATCCTGGTTGGCACTCACACAATGCTTTCTGGGTAATGTAGTATCACTTAATCGCGTCAATATATCACTTTACATTTATAAGCATAATATATACGTGACAGTACAATACATTGAAATGTTATGACTAAATTGAAAAACAATGACATTGTTTCCTGCTGAGTGAGTTTTGTTTGGCAAACAAATTGGAAACAAACAAAGTATAGAAACTACGATTCCCATTAGAATGTTCAACCAGGAAGAAAAGCTGTGATGTGGTTCTTCGGTATAACAACATGACAGAGCTCACTGTAACAGCTGAGACTGTGAAATGGGTTTAAATCGGGGAAAATAGGTCTTCACGGATTTTATTGTCAAGGATGAGAACCTTGTATTGTTACGTTGCGGTATATCTTATCTTGTGTGTCGTAAAACCTCTTTCGGGAGATGAAATCAAGGCACAGGAGTCGTCGCTGGCAGTGCATACAAGGGATGAGGCTGGAGCCAGCCAAGTGGACCAGGTCGCAGGCGATGACATTCAGCATTCCCCCAAAACGGCAGAGAAGGACGCGGTGCCGAACCTGCAGCCTGACGCCTTACATGCCGAGGAGATTAGTAGGTTTGTATCTAGATCCCAGCTCAGACGTACCTCCACAGCCAAGATATCTGTTTAAATTGTTTTTAAACTACATGAAATGCATTCTATTTCGACCCCTAGAATAACAGAAAGTAGTAGAGCTTGTTTCTTTGACACATTAGCCTTTCTTTTGGCATAACGTTAACACTGTGACTGTATAACCTGTGTGGCCTGCATGTCAGCCATGCCTTTGGGCTAGTAAAGTTTCCCACACTTCTTTATGTTAGTGAGTAGGCCTACATACTGATACGTGTTACAACAAGTCATTGTGGCAGAGTAAAAACCAGACTGTATGACAAAATGAAATATTGCCATTCACCTTTTAACATGCTATGTTGTGTATGAGTAGGCTGAATGAAACCGAAAATCCCAGCAATGACACCACGGCCCACGCAACCACCACCCATGCCGCCAAGGCAGCGACCCCAGCACCACCGACACCAAAGCCCATCTTGCCCGTGCAGACTGGGGTCAAGGCCCAGGAGGAAGAGCAGTCCAGTGGGATGTCCATCTTCTTCAGCCTGCTTGTCATTGGTCAGTTGAACCAGCAACACCTACCCCCTCTCTCCTCACTATCAGCACTGTTATCTGCCCTAGGAGGTGGGGAGTGGGGACTGAAGTGTGTGTGTGTGTGTGTGTGTGTGTGTGTGTGTGTGTGTGTGTGTGTGTGTGTGTGTGTGTGTTTGGGTGGGGGGGTGGCACTGGAGGGTTGGCAGTAAGGAAGTGGCATGTTGTGTTTGTGCCCCACGAGGGCACTGATTGGCCAAATTTCGAAAGGGTCCAGTGAAGATTAGCCACTTACCTAAAATTACTTTTCCTTTTCTGAGTGATGAAAAGGTTGCCTGCTTTGATTTTTTGATTCCCCCACTTACATGTACACAGAAAGACCTCTGGTGAGATATGCGTTTGGAGTGATCAAAGCAACACAAACACACATACACGCACACACACACACACACACACACACACACACACACAGTAATACTTAATGAAGATTTATTATATAGCACTGTAGCTAACCCCTCCATAGAAAACCCCCAGGGGGACTTGCTGCCCCCATGTTAGTTTAGAGTTCGGGCTGCTTAAAAAGACCATTTTTTTTTTCTTCTTAATATTAAAGAAGTTTGGTGTGCATCAATCTATAGCCCTGTTGTTCGAGATCACCGAGTGCTGTTGGTAGAAAAAAGAACAAAAACATTTAATGCAACATGGACCATATAATGAACGTGTGGATAACTGAATGGGCCATAGACAAACTTTCTGTTTCATCTCCCTAAGCCCAAAAGCCCTGGCATAACGAGGCCACGGGAACTTTGTAAGTGTACACACCGTTTATTAAAAATAGTGTTTTTACAGGTAGTACCTTGATATAGTTTCTAGTGTCTGCCATGATGAAAGTCCATAACAAGTGGATTGACACCTCGGACATTAAGCATGAATGTGAACCCTAAGGTCTGAACAAACCGGAATTGTTGACTGTAGTTGTATTGACAGTCTTCTGAATGCTGCAGAGATGACAGGACACAGCGAGTATTACGGTTGTAATTATTTCACACCGGAATATACAGATGCAGAGCTGTGAAAGGACAAAGAAGGGGCTGCCAGTGTACCACATTTAAAAATAGTCTTTTGAATAAACCATGTGTACACCCACAAAGTTCGCAATGCCTTGTTTTGAATGACAGGGCCTTTGTTATACTAGTCAAAGTCAAAGTCAAAGTCAGCTTTATTGTCAAAAACCATATGTACAAGTTGCACACACAGAATTTGAAATTGCAATGCTCCCTAGGCCCACAGTGAACATTAAACATCTTATAAACAAGACGGGAAGACATGGTGACAAACATAATAATATAGACATAACAAAAAGTACAGTATGCCTGTATAAAATACAAATAAATGAAAACACAATGTGTAGTGTAATCAAGCTCAAATGGTGCCATTTAAACAGTAGTGTCATTTAAGCAGTTGTGTCATACTTCCTACCAATGGCTAATAATACCTTTAATGCTGTGATGTCATTTACATTGAAAATAGTCCGCTTATTTGGGTACCAATCATAACCAATATGACCAAGGCTGCTGGATGAAAATAGCTGTTATTGAGAAGGTGTTTGGCATGGAATTATCACCACGGTGATGAGCAAACACCTGATGTCAACATCCTGTCCGCCTCAGTGAGTGATATCTCACCTTCCTGTGTGTGGCTCCTGTTTCTGTTTCTGTTTCTGTGTGCCATTTCTACGTCTTTTTTGAAGCTACATTTTCATGAAGATTCTTTCATTTGATAAAAAGGCACAACCCATCAGGCCTAGTCCTTGCTTTATAACACAGTATGGCTCAGCTCATTCAGTGACAACACTAGATTTCCAGGTATAGATTACATGGACTTGTGAAAAGCTCTGTCAGATTAGAAAACAAGATATCTATGCAACTGCTGTGTGAGTTCATGTGGTGATTGAACGTCATTATGACGTTCAGTTACCACATTATGGTTTGGCTTTGTTCCAAGCAGGCAAGCTTTCTTTAGCAACGGAAGCAGTGTTTGGGAGTTTTGTTGCTGATCAAACCTTAGAAGACTAGGCAACGCTTCATCATCATCATCAACCATTGTTTATTCAGGGAGAACTGACTGAGCATGAAGCTCTGTTGCAGCAATGCCCTGATTTTACAATTCATACAATAAAACATAAACAAATAACAACCAACAATAAAGAAAACAAATAATGATAATAATAATAATAACTTGTATTATGCTCCATTGTGTAGGAGCAAAGAAGCTAAAAGTTAATTTACCAACCTTAGACTCTATTTGAGGGGTTTCTAAGAAGATAAAACTCTGTGTAAGCGTGTGTTGTGAAGACTGTGCTTGACTTTTAAAAGTGAGTTTAGGGGAGGAGGTAATTTACCTTGTAATGATTTCTAAATAAACAGGAGACAGTGTCTTTCCCTCTTATCACGGAGAGAGGATCAGCCAACATTGTGGTAAATGTTACAACGATGAGATCAGAAGCCATCACCAGTAATAAGTCAGTAATAAGCACTGTGATAAACCTCATCAAGTAATTTCAACACTTATCTTTAACCATCCCTGGTAATTGTAACGCATAGTGTTCATAAAAATGTCATATAGTTATCATGATATATATATTGTGTAATGATCTAAAAGTCATACGGCATTGCTGTTTACTGAAAACTCAAGAGGCAACTGTTGTGATGTTAAGTGCTATTGCAACCATAATGTTAACAGCCCCACTTCAAATGACATTAAACATGCATCGCTTGAAGTTTAATGGCATAACATTTTCATAAGTGTTTTTAAATTGGAAAATGTAAATAAGGTGCTAGCTTAAAGCATTTACTCTGCAGGTAATGAACGAGACATGAGATGATCCAAGCAAGGGTCTAACTATGTCTGTTATTTTATAAATGTAACTATTTTTAAAATTTTCTCTGATGGATCTAACTATTTTTTTTCCTCTTATTTTCTCTTCTGTTTGCCCAGGAATCTGCATCATATTGGTGCACTTGCTCATTAAGTTCAAGCTCCATTTTCTGCCTGAGAGTGTGGCAGTGGTCTCACTGGGTAAGTAGTGTCGTTCTCTCTTCTTATCTCATCTTCTCTTCTCTCCTCTCCTCTCCT
>CM059270.1:26286257-26288757 GCA_030347295.1 Setipinna tenuifilis | reverse complement strand
TGTGTGTGTGTGTGTGTGCAAGCCTCCATAGTGCTGCCTCTCCACTCTAGTGGAAGGCATGGTGTGTGTGCATGTCTATGTGGTGGTGGTGGTGTGTGTGTGTGTTGGTGTGTGTGTGCGCATGTCTATGTAGTTGTGGTGTGTGTGTGTGTGTGGTGGTGGTGTATGCGTGTGTGTGTGTGTGTTGGTGTGTGGTGTGTGGGGGTGGGGCCAGCACTGTGTCAGAGTTGCCTGAGGACGAGGCACGTCACTGCCTGCCTTCCTGCCCCTGCTGACGAGGCTTGGGCTGCCCCGGGGCGAGAGCTGGCATAGAGCGTACAGCGGAGCATGGAGACTCCTCCTCAAGCCATGGCCCCTGCCGCTGCCGCTGCCTCTACCGCTATCTTCCCCCCCCACACACACACATTCTCTCACATGACTCCAGCATGGCTCCCTTCTCTTCATCTCTCGCCGCCCCCCATGCACACTCACGGAGAGAGCATCACTGTTGCATCCTTCTGTCACCCCCCCACCCCCAACCACCCCACGTTCTCTCACATGACTTCAGCATGGCTCCCTTCTCTTCATCTCTCCCCCCCCCCCCATGCATGCACAGTCGCAAAGAGAGCATCACTGTTACGTCCCTCTGCAACCCCACTTGCCCTGCAGTGGCAGTGCAGCAGCCATGTGATGGTGGTGGTGGTGGTTGGGACTTAATCAGCTGATCTTTTACACCAGGAACCGTGTGGCTATAAAAGCCTGTGTCTGACCCCTCTCTCTCTCTCTCTCTGTCTCTCTCTCTTTCTCTCTCTCTTTCTCTCTCTCTCTCTTTCTGTCTCTTTTTCTCACACTCCTTGAAGCTCTCATCATGCTCTTTCTTTTGTGTCACGGCTCGTGTCAGGGTTGGTGTGGGTGCTCATCCCCACATTTGTCTTTGCTTTAGCCTTTAGTTATTTATTCGAATTAAAAACTAGTTTATTTTTGTAACACTCTGTTGTGAGTCTCCATTTTATGTTGCGGCCTACGAGCCGGGTCGTAACAGTCGCTCTCACCATTGCTGAAGCTGTCTTTATAGGTCGTGTCTCAGAAAGATGATGTAATATACATGAGTCCCTCTCTTTCCCCTCTTTCTCTTTCTACCCTCGCTGTCGGGTATTCCTGCTGATTAAGTGACGTCTGTCATCTGTGCCTGAGGGATGTTCTTCTGTGGCTCTCTTTTTCTCTCTCCATCTCGTCTCCTAGTTTCCTGTCTTCCTTTCTTTCCCACTCTTTCTCTTCTATAGTCACTCTCTGCTGGTCTTTCTCTTTCTCATTTCTTGCTCGCTCTTTGCCTGTCTTCCTCTCTTTCCCTCCCTTTTTTCTTCTCCAGTCTTTCTCAGCTTGTCTCTCTCTCTTTTCTCTCTTGCTCTCTCTTTCCATCTCTTTCTCTTCTTTAGTCTCTCTCTGCCAGTCTTTCTCTCTTTTTCTTGCTTTTTCTCTGTCTCTCTCTCTTTTGCCCTCTCTTTCCCTGTCTTCTTCCTTCCCTGTCTTTCTCTTCTCCAGTCTCTCTCTGCTGCTCTCTCTCTCTCTCTCTCTCTTTTTTCTGTCTCTCACTCCACATGCTCACACCTCACTCTGTTCTCCTCCATGCCCTTCCTCCACTGAGCGTGTGTGCTGCCATGTGGGGCCTGTTTCTGGCTTTGTAGTTCTCCTTTAATCACTGTTGACAATAAATGGGGGTGGATGTAATTCACCAATGTTTGTTTTAACATGCTCCCACATGCACACACACACACACACACACACACACACACACACACACACACACACACACATGCACACACACACACACACTCTTCTCACTCGCTGCGTGAGAAGGATTTCTCAACTGCCTGTGTGTGTTAAGCACATGTACACACCCACATATATGTGTGTGAAAGACCTTCGGTCTGCTGAGTGTATTCACAGACAAGCCACAGCTTCATGTGTCTGAGGCCTGGATGCTATGTGTGTGTGTATGTGTGTGTGTGTGTGTAGTGCCAAGAAGACTTTTCTAAATTTATGATGCATATCAGAACTGTGCCAGAATTGAGCAAAGAAACAGAAAGTGACCGTGGAAACGTAGCCAACGCCAATGCAAGACCTCAAGTAGTGTATGTGTGTGTGTGTGTGTGTGTGTGTGTGTGTGTGTGTGTGTGTGTGTGTGTGTGTGTCTGTGTGTGTGTGTGTCTGTGTGTGTGTGTGTCTGTGTGTCTGTCTGCACGTCTGTGTGTCTGTGTGTCTCTGTGTGTGTCTGCCCGCACGTGTGTGCGTGTATGTGCGTGTATGTGCGTGTGTGTGCGTGTGTGTCTATGTCTGTGTGTCTGTGTGTCTCTGTGTATGTTTGTATGTGTGTATGTGTGCATGCACAGCACCATGCATGTGTTTTGACATTAGAGGAAGTGCCCTGCAAAAAACGGTTTGTGTCCACACAGGCTCACATTCATTCACATCCAGTCTGCTGTTTAACTGTCTATTAGGCACGAGCTCTGACCACAGTTTG
>CM059270.1:26246257-26253757 GCA_030347295.1 Setipinna tenuifilis | reverse complement strand
TTTATTTACCTTTGTGTGTTTTTCCCCATCTTTTGGGAAATTGTTTTGTTTTGTTTTTGTGTATTCCCTGTCAGCCTCCTCTTAATGTCTTTATCTTACCCCCTGCCCCTCCACACACACACACACACACACACACACACACACACACACACACACACACACACACACACACACACACACACACTGAAAGGACTCCACAGAGTTGTCACTTTTTGAACTTCTGAGAGATGTTTGCTGTGTTGCAGTCAGACTTTAAATTGGGCCAGAGCCCTCAGGAGCTCAACCCCTCTCCTCACCTTGACAACACAGCCAGAGCTGAGCTCCCTCTGCTACAGTATTTATAGTGATAAATCAGAGTGGGATATTGACCACTGTGAGTAAAGGACTCTGGGCTCCCCCTCCTCCTCACAAAAGCCAGTTAGACCACTGGTTGTAGTACCTACCCACACAATAGCAGGTCACCTCTTTAGCCTCCCTCTCTCTCTCTGTCTCTCTCTTTCTCTCTGTCCCTCTCTCTGTCTCTCTCTCGCTCACTCTCTCTCCTCATCTAAAAATCTGTGGTTAACTCTGTCCCTCAATCTCAATGCAACACCATAGAAACCCTTCCTCTCTCACTCACTCACTCTCTCCCCTTCTCTCTCTCACTCCCTCTCGCTCTCATTCCCTCTCTATCTCACTCCCTCTCTCTCTCTCTTCATCTAAAAGTCTGTGGTTAACCCTCTTTTTCAGTGTTAGGGCAACACCATAGAATCCCTTTCTTTTCCTTTCTTTCTTCACTCACTCACTCACTCACTCTTTCTCTCTCTCTCTCTCTCTCTTTCTCTCACTCCCTCTCTCTCTCACACACACATACACTCCCTCCCCCTCTCTCTTCTCTCTTCCTCATCTACAGTATGTCACATAAGTGAGTACACCCCTAACATTTTTGTACTTTTTTAATATCTTTCCATGGGAGATGTCTAAAGACATAATATTTTTTTACAACGTAAAGTAGGCAGTGTACAGCTTATATAACAGTGCAAATTTGCTGTTCCCTCAAAATAACTCAACACACAACCATTAATGTCTAAACCACTGGCAACAAAAGTGAGTACACCCCTATGTAAAAATGTCCAAATTATGCCCAATTAGCCATTTTCCCTCCCTGGTGTCATGTGATCCATTAGTGTTACAAGGTCTCAGGTGTAAATGGGTAGAAGTTGTGTTAAATTTGGTGTTATCACTCTCACACTCTCTCATACTGGTGATTGGAAGTTCAACATGGCACCTCATGGAAAAGAACTCTCTGAGGATTTCAAAAAGAAAATTGTTGCTTTACATGAAGATGGCTTAGGTTATAAGAAGATTGCCAACACCCTGAAACTGAGCTGCAGCACAGTGGTCAAGACCATACAGCGCTTCAAGACGACAGGCTCTACTAAGAACAAGCCTCGCCATGGTCGACCAAAGAAGTTGAGTGCATGTGCTCAGGATTATATCTTATAATCTATCTATCGATCTATATCTGTGTCTTTAAAATAAGCGTAGGAGTGCTGCCAGCATTGCTGCAGAAGTTGAAGGGGTAGAGGGACCGCCTGTCAGTGCACAGACCATACGCTGCACACTGCATCAAACTGGTCTGCATGGCCTCTTCTGAAGATGATGCACAAGACAGCCCGCAAACAGACTAAGGGCATGGATTACTGGAACCATGTCCTGTGGTCTGATGAGACCAAAATAAATGTATATGGTTCAGATGGTGTCAGGTGTGTGTGGCGGCAACCAGGTGAGGATTACAAAGACAAATGTGTCCTGCTAACAGTCAAGCATGGTGGAGGAAGTGTCATGGTTTGGGGCTGTATGAGTGCTGCCGGTACTGGGGACCTACACTTCATTAAGAGAACCATGAATGCCAATATGTACTGTGACATACTGAAGCAGAGCATGATGTCCCCCCTTTGAAACTGGGCCGCAGGGCGGTATTTCAACATGGTAACGACCCCAAGCACACCTCCAAGATGACCACGCCTTTGGTGAGGGTGAAAGTGATGGACTGGCCTAGCATGTCCCCAGACCTAAACCCAATTCAGCATCTGTGGAGCATCCTCAAATGTAAGGTGGAGGAGCTCAAGGTCTCAAGCTCAAGGTCAGCTCCGTGATGTCGTAATGTAGGAGTGGAAGAGGATTCCAGTGACAACTTGTGACGCTCTAGTGAACTCCATGCCCAAGAGAGTTATGGCAGTGCTGGAAAATAATGGTGGCCACACAAACTATTGACACTTTGGGCACAATTTGGACATGTTCACTTAGGGGTGTACTCACTTTTGTTGCCAGTGGTTTAGACATTAATGCTTGTGTGTTGAGTTATTTTGAGGGAACAGCAAATTTGCACTGTTATATAAGCTGTACACTGCCTACTTTACGTTGTAGAAAAGTATTATATCTTTAGACTTCTCCCATGGAAAGATATAATACAAAAAGTACAAAAATGTTAGGGGTGTACTCACTTATGTGACATACTGTAAAAGTCTGTGGTCTCCTCCATTGTCAGGGCAACACCATAGAGTCGGAGCACCTGTCGGAGCTGACGGAGGAGGAGTATGAGGCCCAGATCGTGCAGAGGCAGGACCTGAAGGGCTTCATGTGGCTGGACGCCAAGTACCTGAACCCCTTCTTCACCCGCAGGCTCACACAGGAGGTGAGTCCCGGCCCGGGCCGGCCCGGCTCCTCTCAGGCCCATCAATAACACTCACACTAACACTGTACACTAATCAGCACACACATCACAAATCACATCACTTTATCTGTGAAGCTGTCTGTATCCTGGAATGATTCTCTCAGGCCCATCTGCACACTAACAGACATCCCAAGTCTCCCGCAACCTCCGGGAGTCTGCCGCATATGAAAAGCGACCCGGACGCCCGCAAGTAAAACGTAATCTCCCACAACTCGCGCAAATTTCTTTAGCTAATTCGAGCAAGTGACCGCAAGTGACAGGCAGAGTGAGGGAGAGTGAAAGTGACAGTCCTGTGTAGTATTTTTGCAGACCTAATAGGTGAGCTTTGTCTCTCTCATTAGGCTATTCTGTTTTCGACAAACAATATTTATTTCCTTCATGCTGGTCCGGGGGGCGTGTTGTTGACCTCCCTGAAATGAGGTTGCAGGTTGGGATGTCTACACTAATCAGCACACACATCACACATCACATCACTTTATCTGTGAAGCTGTCTGGATCCTGGAATGAATCTCACTCAAGTTCACACTTTAACTTGTGCTAATTCGGTGACTCATGTCACACGGTTTTGTCACATGATAAGGGGTGTGGTCTACAGCTCACTGCTCCACCTTCAGTGTTCCAGAGATATAGCTCTTGGTTCTCCAGCTCATCAGGTCAGAGCTGAAAAAAGCCTTTTCGATGAAAGCTTAAACATCTTCAAGCTCCAAAAGAAGTCCAGTTGCATACGACTCTTTTGACTACCATGACCTGAATGAATGAGAATCTTCACATACATCTATAAAGCACATTCAGTCACACTTTATTAGAACAGTTCTTGTTCCTTGTATGGTCCTTCTACAAGCATATACAAACCTTCTACAGCATCGACAAACACTGTTAAACAATTGTTGAAACTCTGTGTCTTGTCAATGTTAGGGTTATGTGTTGGTTTTTTTTAAGGTAATAGTCAATAATGATAAACATAGTTAAACTGAACTTCAACCAAGCATTTGTAAAGTCTCTGTGGCTGACTAAAAGCAACAAGAATTGACTCAAAGTGCTTTACAGTATTGTCATTGCTAGGAATACAGAAATTGGTAAATATAAAAAAAATAGTCTAATGATTTGCATCAAAAGTCACAATGACATTTTAGTTTAAGACGTGTTTACCTATAAATAAACCCTAACCCTACGTACAAAAGTACACAGTACTCATGGTTCAGTGGAAACAGCAAGTGTATACACCGAAAAAAACAACACACAGCAACAACATACACAGTAAAAACTACATGCTTCAACTTGCTGTTTGAAGGTGAAGGCAACTTCTTTGAAACAGTGCAGTCAGCAGATTGGCAGAACTCTACATCTCTCCATCTCTCCATCTCTCCATCTCCCAGCTCCCTGTGATGTCTCAGTAGATGCTCATTCATTAGTCTCACTGGCTTGGACACTGGCCCAGAGCAGTCAACTGATTATCAGTGCTTTGATTCCTTAATGTGCTTTGATATGGGCCGGTCTCTGTTGCAGCAGCCTACTAATGTTGACCTCTACTGTAGCCTGGAGACCTGCTGAGGAGTCTTTCACATTTCACACTCATTAATGTGTTGCACATAGACTGTCTGAGTGTGCTTAAAACTCATTAGTGTGATGCACATATGCAGTCTTTGAGTATGCTTGAGACTTGTCATTGTCGAGCACATAGGCAGTTTGAGTATGCTAAAGCCCGATTTTTTGGGATACATAGCCTGTATTACAGTATGCTCAAGACCTACTAGTATTGGGCACATAGACTGTGTCTTTACGCAGGTTTAAGACAAGTTATCCTAGTTATATCCTATTAAAGACAGATAGTTACTATATTGTATTATAGACAGACAGATGTTAGTTGTATCTATTTGTTTTTTTTTTGTACATTTTAATTCTCTTTATATGCTTTTATTTACTAGCTTCTGCTCCGTGCATCTGGCCAATATGTAACAGTACTTATGTAGTGACGATAAAAGACTTGTACTTCTGCTTCATCAAGTATGCCCTGTAGTCAGTTAGCTAACACAGAAGTAGACATCTCAAAGGCTGCCATGTGTGCCAGTTGCATACTGTCTGAGAGACCCTGTATTGATTGCATGCTGTAGGGTCTCCTATGTGTACCTGCTGTCCTTCTTCTGCAGTTTGCTTCCACATCTCACGCCAAAATGTAAACAGACAAGACAAGACAAAAAGCTCATGGTTCATGATAAGCCCAAGGATCAATACTGCAGACTGCGTTTACTGTGCGCACACAAGCTTAAGCATATTATAGAGGCTACTTGGCTCACTTTCAGCTGTTGGGTTGGGTTGGTCTCAGACTCAGAATACTTTAGAAACTCCAAGGGGAAATGGAGTGGCCATGGACCCACCCACTCAAGTTTCGAAAAACCTGGAGGTCAAAAGGATCTGCACCGAATTATACCACCTGAAATCATATCGATCATTTATGATCTGTTCTGACCTTCTTTCTCTATGTGAAATGATAGCAGGGCAGAAGAAGTATAAGTAAATGTCAAGCTATAGTATTATCGAAAAAAGAATTTACATAAACAAAAGCCTATTAGTATTACAGAACATGCTTTGTTGACTTCTCAAAGTTTGATTTTGGGCACACAACACACACACACACACACACAGTCCTATAATGTTGCTTCTCTGTCACATACACACACACACACACACACACACACACACACACACAAACACATACACACACACACATAGTCCCTATAATCTTGCATCTCTGTCACACAATCACACACACAATCACACACACAATAACTCACACAATAACTCACACAATCACACACACAATCACACACACACACACACACACACACACACACACACACACACACACACACAGTCCCTATAATGTTGCATCTGTGTCACACACACACACACAGTCCTTATAATGTTGCATCTGTGTCACACACAGACACACACACACACACACACACACACACACACAGAGTCCCTATAATGTTGCATCTGTGTCACACACACACATACACACAGTCCCTATAATGTTGCATCTGTGTCACACACAGACACACACACACACAGTCCCTGTAATCTTGCATGTGTGTCTGCTGCAGGACCTGCTGCACGGGCGTATCCAGATGAAGAGCCTGACCAACAAGTGGTATGAGGAGGTGCGGCAGGGCCCCTCCGGCTCAGAGGACGACGACGAGGCCGAGCTGCTGTGAGCGGGGGTCAGTGCGGAGGTCAAAGGTCACACAGACTCTCGCTTCACCGGCACACACACACACACACAGACACACACAGACACACACACAGGTGAGCACGCGGTGGATCATTCCAACACTCGACGACGAGGCCGAGCTGCTGTGAGCGGGGACCGGTGCGGGGGTCAAAGGTTACACAGACATAGACTGTCTCTGACCTACGGCAGCCAGCGGTACCCAGCGAAGAGGGGGGTTGGCTTCACCGGCACACACACACAAACACACACACGCATACACGTGCAAACACACACACAGACACACACACACAGACACACACACACAGACACACACACACACACACACACACACACAGACACACAGACACACAGACACACAGACACACAGACACACACACACACACAGACACACACACACACACACACACACACACACACACACACACACACAAGTGAGCACGTGGTGGATCATTCCACCACTTCGCTTTTCTTCCCCAACCACTCGTTCCTCACAGCACACCCCCCTCCTCTGGAGCATACCACTTGTTGAGCTGAATAAGGAGCACTGTGGAATAATCCACTACGCGACTGTTACGGGGGGGTTGGGGGGGGGTGGGAAAAAGGGAACTTAACTAAAGAATCAGATTTTTTGGAAAAGAGAAAGGAGAAAACAAAATGGCGGTATAATGAAGTGGTACATCTGCACTTTGCTCAGTGTCTTAAGTCTCCAAACGCTCACGTTAATGTTTTTCTGTCGGCTTTTTCACCTTTAGTGAACATACATTTATGAAGGGAGGGGAAGGCACAGGTGAATGTTTCAGCATTAGGCTTTCAAAATAAATGTGAAATGTTTATCATTTTTTGATATTTATTAAGAAAGGGAACAGGTTAATATATTCTTACACTTTAATGTAGGTGATTGTTTTTTTTTGTTTTTTATTTGTCTACATAAAGAAGACGCTATGAATGAATGAATGATAATGACTATAGTGAATCGGGGGGGTGAAAAAAATGTCAGTTTCTTTATGAATGTTTATATGTGCAGGAAATGCTTTTATAATGTGCAATCTATAGTTATAATAAAACTCACATCCACAATCTGTATGCCTTCGAATTGCTCATTTAATCTTCCACAAACATCACAGAGTGTACTGAATGCCACAGCATGCGTGTGCAATCTCCTTCGGCGAGATTACTGCAGCAAAACAATATGTCACCTTGACTCCCGCTCTGATGGGTCGGATCATATCTTGTAGTCGCACCCCGGTGGCTGGGTGACACGTATGGCATTGTCACCGCCGCGGCCACTGCCACCGCCACCGTCACAAAGTTGCTTATTTTGACGACGTGTTTCATATTCTGTTGTTTCACCTGTGCCAACTATCTTTTGATGAGATCTTTTCCTACGGAGTTTGTGGAAGGGAACATCTGTAGTCTTCGTCAGACCCAGCCGAGGCCTGGCGTGACGCGAAAATAATGTAAAATGGTAATTGAATGTCAGAGAGATTAATTGGAATGTTTGAAAGTGTGGAAAGTGTGTGGGGGGTGAGGAAAAGGGGGGTGGGGGGGGTTG
>CM059270.1:26228757-26233757 GCA_030347295.1 Setipinna tenuifilis | reverse complement strand
TCTACACCACTGCTTCTCAACAGAGTGTCCAGTTCTGCTCAGCTGGTGAGAGACCACCACAGTCCACCACTGCCAGAGACGCACTCTCCTCCTCAGACGTCTCCTCAGCCAAGCCCTCCACGACGGACGGCATCAGCCCTTCATCAACCATCTCCGTTGGTCGCCGAGCTGACAGAGCATTTGAGGAGTCTGCATCTGCTGCCGACTCAGACCTCTCCTGCATCACCACCTGTGCTCACTCCTGAGTATATGGTCCCCTTCACCCCACCACACCGCCCGGCTGTACGGCCCCAGCAGTCATCGCCTCACTCGTCAGCAGACCAGAGGGTAGGAGGTCAGGGCCAGTACAGGCAGCCACCGCCTCCACGTCGATTAGGACGACTCCCATCTCCACCCCGTCAGGAGTTGACCTACCGTGGACCCAAACCTCAAATCCCCCTGTTCACCGCCGACGACCCTCGTCAGTTTGCCCGCTTGAAGTTGGCTCTGGACAATCTCCTGAGCCAGCTGATGCCACAGAGCGCTTCAAGTACCAGATCCTGGTAGACCACCTCAAGCTGGAAGATGCCCTGCTGATAGCAGATTCATACAGCAACAGCAGGGAGCCATACAGCAGGACTATGGCAGCCTTAACAGAGCTGTTTGGTCAGCCCCACAAACTGGCTCTGCAACGCATCAATGAGGTGTCAGACGAGCCCCCGGTCAAGAGCGGTGATACCAGAGGATTCCGTCTCTTTGCCCTGAAGGTGAGAGCTCTGGTAGGGATGCTGGATCAGCTGGGGACAGAGGGGCAAGCAGAACTGCAGTGCGGGTCACATGTGTCCCGTTTGCTGTCCAAGCTACCACACGACCTGCGTGCAGCATTCAGGAGGTACATCAACCCTCTCCATGTACCCATTCCCACGCTGTTGGACTTCGCTGAGTGGCTGGAATACGAGGTCCGTGTCCAGGAGGATGAGATCACAGCCAGCCATCCAAAGGCAGCAGGGAGACAAGCAGACAGACAGAGCAGCACAAGGACGAAGCAGCCTGCAGCCACGCGCTCCATTTCAGTGTTGCTTGTCGACCCCCCTGCTAAGAAGGCAAACCCAACTCCACTCCCACCTCCGAGAGCAGATTCACAGAAGAAGTACTGTCCCTTCTGTAACACCACTGAGCACTACTTTAATCAGTGCTCTCTGTTCAAACAGTTATCCACGGAACTGAAGACAGAGTGGATAAAAGCAGGGAAGCGGTGCTGGAGGTGCGGTCGTGATCACCAGGCAGCCCAGTGCTACCTCAAGGCCCGCTGTCAGAAGTGCAACCGCACTCACCTTGAGATACTGCACGAGGTCAACAACCCCAGCAAGGCAGAGAAGGCAGCCCCGACCACATCCAACTCGCCGGCGAACTACTACCTGGACCCAGCCCGTAGGAGTGGCTGTGTGCTGTTGAAGATGGTGAAGGTGTGTCTTCATCATCGAGGGAAGAAGATGGAGACCTACGCTATCCTCGACGATGGGTCAGAGCGCACCATCATCCTCCATCAGGCCGCACAGCAGCTGGGTCTACAGGGACAGAGTGAGGACCTGGCCCTCCGTACAGTTCGCCAGGACATTAAGACAGTGCCTGGGCAGTCAGTCTCCTTCTCGGTGTCATCAGCCGGCCACCCACAGAAGCGGTTTCAGATTAAGCAGGCATTCACCTCATCAGAGCTTGGCCTGTCTCAACATTCCCACCCAGTTGAGGCTCTGCAAAAGACCTATCGCCACCTCAGAGGTCTGCCGCTCCACCCTTGTGACTGGGTCCAACCGCTGCTTCTCATCGGCTCGGACTATCCACACTTGCTCATCCCCATTGAGCCAGTGCACCTAGGTCCGCCAGGTGGACCCATAGCCATGAAGACACGTCTTGGATGGACTCTTCAAGGCCCCGCCAAAGCCATCAAGCACCGGTCTTCAACGTCAGCCTGCTTGTTCACCAGCACACTGTCACCATCAGCTGAACTCCTGCATCATGTTTCCAAGCTGTGGCAGATGGATGTGTTGTCTCCTCGCAATGACACTCGGTCCAAGCTCGGTCCAAGCTCGGTCCAAGCTCGGTCCAAGCAAGATGCTGCAGCTGTCAGACTGCTTGAGGAGAAGACTGTTAGAGTGACTGTTGATGGGGTCCAGCGTTATGCCACTCCTCTTCTGTGGAAGGCAGGCACCCCACAACTTAACTCATCCCTGGAGGCAGTCTTAGGTCATCTTCGTGGGACAGAGAAGCGGCTGTCACAGACCACAGCTAAAGCAGAGTCCTACAACCGTGAAGTCAAGACACTGCTGGACGCTGGCTATGTGGACAGACTCACACCGGCTGCAGTACAGTCCAGCAACAGAGCGTGGTATATCCCTCACCACATGGTCACTCACAATAACAAGGACCGCATTGTCTTCAACTGCTCATACACATATCGGGGTGGCAACCTGAATGAGCAACTGCTTCCTGGACCCACACTAGGATCTTCTTTGTTGGGCGTGCTACTCTGCTTCCGACAACATCCTGTTGCAGTGAGCAGTGACATCAAAGGAATGTTCCACCAGGTCCGTCTCCTACCTGAGGACAAGCCCTTCTTGCGCTTCATCTGGCGGGGTCTGGACCGCAGCAGAGCACCAGATGTCTACGAATGGCAAGTGCTGCCTTTCGGGACGACATGCAGTCCCTGCTGTGCCACGTTCGCCCTCCAGAAGCATGTCCTGGACCACAGCAGCCCACAGGAAGATACCCGCTACTCCGTTGAACACTGCTTTTATGTTGACAACCTGTTGCAGAGCTTCACATCCTCCTCAGAAGCCACGCAGCTGATCAACAAACTGCAGCCTTTTCTTGCCACTGGTGGGTTCGAGTTACGCCAGTGGGCAACCAATGTGCCAGACATCATCCGCCATATGCCAGCAGACAACCGGTCAGAGAGCTGTGAACTCTGGCTGTCACACGATGCTGCTGATCCACAGGAACGAGCCCTGGGACTGTTATGGCACTGTATGTCTGACACCCTCACATACCGTCTCCGCCACTCAGAGCACTCGGAGACTACCATGCGCAGCATCTATCGGACTCTGGCAAGACAGTATGACCCTCTCGGACTACTCATCCCCTACACAACCAGGGCCAAGATCCTTGTACAGCGTCTCTGGGACAAGAAGAGAGACTGGGATGATCCACAGCTTCCAGAGGATATACAGCAGTCATGGCATGCCTGGGAGAGTGAACTACATCACCTTCCTTCCATCTCTCTCCCACGGTGCTATGTTCAGCCTGGAACACAGGATGCGTGGTCCACACAGACTATACACGTCTTCTCAGATGCGTCAGAGAGAGCCTACGGGTCAGTGGCCTATCTACGGACGGTGGACCAAGCAGGTGACATTCAGGTGGCCTTTTTGGCAGCCAGATCCCGGGTAGCCCCAGTCAGACAGCAGTCCATACCCAGATTGGAACTATGTGCTGCACACACTGGTGCTCAGCTGGGTTCTGTCCTGACCAAGGAACTCACCATCACCGTCTCCAGCATGACATACTGGACTGATTCATCCACTGTCTTGCAATGGCTCCAGTCTCAGTCCTGCCGCTACAAGGTGTTCGTCGGTACTAGGATCGCTGACATCCAAGAGCTGACAGAAGGCAGTACCTGGCGATACGTACAGTCATCAGACAACCCAGCTGATGACATCACCAGAGGTCTGACGCTGTCACTGCTCACCCAGAAACACCGCTGGAGTTACGGACCCTCCTTCCTGTGGCAGGAAGAATCATCCTGGCCAACCTGCCCAGATCACTCACCCACGTCAGCTGACAACTCTGCTGAGCTGCGGAAGGTACAGTTCTGTGGACACGTCACCGTGACAACTGACCCTCCACTACCTGATGCAGATAACTTCAGCTGTTATCAGGAGCTGTTGGATGCATCAGTCAGAGCTTGTCACGGGGCGGCTACATCCACCATTACGTCAGAGGACTACAAACAAGCAGAGATGGCGCTCCTCAGACAGTTGCAGAGAGACTGCTTCCCAGAGGATGTTGCTCTGCTCTCTGTAGGTAAACCAGTTCCTACAGACAGCAGACTGCTCACCCTGGCTCCGGAGTATGACGCTGAGACACAGCTGATCCGAGTAGGAGGACGTCTGCGCAGATGCGACACCCTGGAAGAGGAGACTCTGCATCCCATCGTGCTTGACCCTCAACACCCCATCACCAAGCTCATCATCCAGGATTTCGACAGCCGGCTTGCACATCCAGGACCAGAGAGAGTGTATGCCGAGCTGCACAGGCGATTCTGGATCCTGCGCGGCAGAGCCGCTGTCAAGAAGCATCAGCACAGCTGTCCAGAATGCCAGAAGTGGCGAGGTACTCCAGTGATCCCCAGAATGGCTGACCTACCACCATCCAGTCTACGTCTGCATAAACCAGCCTTCTATTCCACCGGAGTGGATTGTTTCGGCCCATACCTCATCAAGATCGGTCGGCGTACTGAGAAGCGATGGGGCATCGTCTTCAAGTGCCTGACTACCCACGCGGTGCATCTGGATCTCCTCACCAGTATGGACACTGATGCTTTCTTGCTGGCCCTACGGCGTTTCATTGCACGCCGAGGAAAGCCACACGAGCTGCTCTCTGATCAGGGCACTAATTTCAGAGGTGGTAACTCAGAACTGCAGGAGGCATTCAAGGCCCTCAGCTCAGACCTGCAGTCCCACCTCGCCAGTCAGCAGATTGACTTCAAGTTCAATCCTCCACATGCTCCACACTTCGGGGGTTCCTGGGAACGGGAGATCCGTTCCATCAAATCCGCCCTCCATACCACTCTCGGATCACAGACCGTCACCGGAGACGTGCTGATGACAGTGCTGATTGAAGTGGAAGGCATCATCAATTCGAAGCCACTGGGTTACACTTCATCAGACATCGCAGATCCAGACCCCATCACCCCGAACATGCTGCTGATGGGGCGGCGTGATCCAGCTACACCTCAGGTCGTC
>CM059270.1:26216257-26223757 GCA_030347295.1 Setipinna tenuifilis | reverse complement strand
TGACACCCGTGATCAATGACCCGCCACCTGGTGCCTGGCTGCCTGTCACTGATGCTCAGGTCAACCCATGACCCCCTTTTTGGGTCGAGTCAGACTTGGGTTGTTGATCACAGTGGTGGGGACAAGGACATTCCACACATTTGATTTAGATATTCACAAAACCAGCTGATTTTGTATGTAATTGACGCAACTCTGCAGCCTGGTAGGTGACTGATTTAATTATATCACCTGGGATATGTGTCTAGGTAAAAACAATACATGGCAGGACTTTTAATTCTTTCGAGATGGGGTTGTCCGTCTCTGGTTAATGAGTGCATATTTTTGTTATTTTTTTTTATTGTGTTTATTGTGCATTGTATATTTATTGTTTTGTTTGTCATTTGGTTTTTAGCGGATTGGCTCCCCTGATGGGTTGTATGTTTGAAAAAACCCTGGCATGACTGGTGCCTACGCTCTTTTTGATTGGGAAAAATACATTTAAAAAAAGATTAAAAAAGACCTATGACATTTGGGTTAGTAGCGAGCAGCACATTTCTACTACCAGGGTGCCATCTCTATGTCTTTAGCAGAGCAGAAACTCTAATGCCGCATGGCACAGAGGTGGAGGAGGAAGAAGATGGGAGGAGATGGAGGCAGGTGATCAAAGAGGAGTCTTCAGGTGACTCCTGCAGATGGAAAGGGAAGCCCCAGTGACATCCAGTGTTCAGGCATAGGCCTTAGCATTCAGCAGTGATTACACTCTCTCTCTCTCTCTCTGTCAGGGTACAGTATGTACAGTATGTATATACATGTATAGTGCATGCTGTGAGTGTTAACACTATAGACATACAGATGGCTCATGTGTCTTCTTCTGTGTGCTAATGAGCAAAAGTTTCACTGTGCTTGACTGGGGACTTGGTTTGTGTTTTATATACCTAGAGAGAGCTGGTTTCTGTGGCATGGCTGTTGCTGTGTGGTTGTTCAGTTCTCTCTTCTGACAGCCCCCCTACACCCCAAACCTCAACCCCCCCTTGAGCTCAGCCAACTCTCGAGGCCATCAGCGCTTCGATTCGCCTTTCAATCAGTGAGGCTGTGTGCAGCGAGGCAGCAAGGGGTGACAAATTCATCCTGTGAAGGTTTTGAGCCTCCCCATGAAGCACCAGGCCTGGGGGGGATGGCTGGTTAGGGGGGGGAGGGGGGGGCTGGTGCAGGGGGGTGGGGGTGGGAAGAAGGGGGTGCAGGGGGTTGGCAGGGGGGGGGGGACGGAAGATCATAGCGTGGTAAGAGAGCCTTGCAGGGTGCGACAGAATTCCAGGAGCTTTTAAGCACGCCCGGCGTTCTGGGAGGGATGGAGATGGAGCAGGAACATGGAGGCCTGCTGTGACTGAGCCCTGCTGCAAGCAACTTCACTTTCATGCTCTCCCACTGTGTCCCGGTCTCTCGTTGCCACTTGTTCTCTCTCTCTCTCTCTCTCTCTCTCTCTCTCTCTCTCTCTCTCTCTCTCTCCCTCTCTCACTGAGCCTGCTGTAAGCAAGTTCACTTTCATGCTCTTCCACTGTCTCTCTCTCTCTCGCGCTCTCTCTCTACCTCTATCTCTCTACCTCTCTCTCTCTCTCTCTCTCTCTCTGTCTCTCATAATTCAGCTTATGCAGATGTCCCCCTGCTGCTTCTCGACTCTCTCGCCCTCTCTGCCCACATTGCTCTGCCCCCCCCCCACCCCCCACACACACACACACACACACACACACACACCCCGACACCCCCATCTCTCGCTCTCTCTGCCCACACTGCTCTGCCCCCCCCACCACCACCCTCTACCTCTCCCACTACCCCCCCCCCACCACCCTCTACCTCTCCCACTACCCCCCCTGCTAAGTACTAGTCTGGCAGCGATTCCTCCATGCTGTGTGTGTATATGTGTGTTTTTGTGTGTGTGAGAGAGCTCGTGTGTGCTCGTGTCCCTGCCTTTTATCATTATTTATATTTTAATATTTTCCCCCTACGCCTGTCTTTTTTCTTTTTCTTTTTTGCTGTGCTGCCTGATTTGATTATTTGTAGCATGGGGGGGGTGTGTGGGAGTGGGGGGGTCTGAGGGCTTTGATGGATGGCCCTGTGGACTCCTATTAGCACAGGGCCCTGGAGCTCTGGAGCTCTGGAGTGGACTGACGGGCAGAGCAGAGCAGAGGGGACTGCTATGCTGGTGAGGAGGCTGGGTGAGTGGGCTGGGTAATGCACAACAGGGCTTTAGTCATGGGAGAGAGAGAGAGAGAGAGAGAGAGAGAGAGAAGAGAGAGAGAGAGAGAGAGATAGAAGAGAGACAGAGAGAGAGAGAGAGAGAGAGAGAGAGACTTTAGTCATGGGAGGGGAGTGAGGAAGGAGTGAGAGATGGAGTGAGGGACAGACCATGAGAGTGGAAGAAGAGAAAAAGAGAGAGAGAGAGAGTAAAAGAGAGGGGGAGAGCGAGAGCGAGAGGGAGGGGGGGAAGGATGCAAAAGAGGGAAAAGGGCTGCAGAGAGGGACAGGGATGGAAAGAGAGAGACGAAGAGAGATTTATAGAGAGAGTAAGAGAGAGAAAGAGGAGAGGGGGGACAGGATAAGGAAAAATAACTGAAGAGAGGGACAGAGAGAAAGAGAAAGAGGAAGAGGGAGAGAGCTTTATATATATAAAAAGAGAGAGGGAGATGGAGAAAGAGGGAAAAAGGAGAAAGAAGATGTTATAGGTAGAAATGACCCAGGCAATGTTGGCTATGGGGGCTGCATGTGCTTGTACTGTACTTGTGCTTGTGTGTGTGTGTGTGTGTGTGTTTGTGTTTGTGTGTGTGTGTGTTAGGGTTAGGGTTAGGGTTACATGTGCTTGTACATAAGCACAAGAGAAAGCACAGGAGGCAGGCGGGAGAGGAAGTGAAGACACAACAAATGATGCCCATTTTGATTGTGATGTCACTGAAGGCTCTGATGTCATTTCCCCCTCACATGTTTGTGTGTCGCAGCAGACAATGCATAGAGGTCAGGGACCTTACAGATGGCTTTGTGTGTGCGTGTGTGTTTGTGTGTGTGTGTGTGCGTGTGTGTTTGTGTGTGTGTGTGTGTGTGTGTGTGTGTGTGTGTGTGTGTGCCTGTGTGTGCATGAAAATAGGTCTGTACAGGTTTTGTTATACCAACCCAATTATATTTAATGGTGACTGCCTTCACCATAGTCAATACAGCTGTGTACCTGAAAAAGGACACACAGAAATTGTATTCCTGTGTGTGTGTGTGTGTGTGTGTGTGTGTGTGTGTGTGTGTGTGTGTGTGTGTGTGTGTGTGTGTGTGTGTGTGTGTGTGTTGTGTGTGTGTGTGTGTGTGTGTGTATTTGCATTTAAGAAGGTGATAGACAAAAAAGAGTTAGAACAAAGACGCTGTGGGCTATTATGTCATATTTGTTTTGCAGAGGACAAAACCGGCACCTTAACCATGTCTCCCTGCACACCATCTTCCAATGACACATCCTCCTTTCTGTTGTGTGTGAGCGTGTGCCTGTGTGCGTGTGTGTGTGTGTCTGTATGTGCGTGTACGTGTGTGTGTGTATGTATGTGTATGTGCGTGTCGTTCTCTTTTTTTCACAAATTCCCTTGCTCCCCCGCGACCCCAATTTCTGTCTTTCTTTCACGCCTGCCCTCTGTTTGTTTGCTTGAACAACAGGCCTTTTTCTCTTTCTTTGGTAAAGTTCTTGTGGCATCTGTTGTCATTGTTGTTCTTGTTATTGCTGTTGTTGACTCTGACATTGTGTGTTGGTCCTACTGCTGTGTTAGGGGAGGTGGAGGTGGAGGTGGGTTGGTGGGTTGGTGGTGGGAGGAGGATGGCTGATGATCGGTGACCTACTTTAGGACTTGTAAAGTTGGGCATGGTGTATGGTGTGTGTGGGGGGCCTTTGGTAGTCGGCTCACGCGCCGGGCTTATCAGAGTGTGCCCTTGGCTGTTCCCACAAGATCCAAGACCCAGACCCAGCAGCCCCTCTACCCCTACTCCTGCTCCTGTTCCTGCCCAACCCGCCAACTCAGTCCGCGCCCACTCGGCCCACCTGGGCCACTCAGTAGAACCCCTCTATCACTCTATTACTCTCTATTACGCTTTGTTTTGGCCCATTTGCACTAATTGGCAATTAAATGTTTTTTTATATTAACTATATTAACATGCAAACATCCGAGAAGAAAGTCTCAGTAATGTGTTAAACGGGCCCAAGATTGCTGACCTTAGCCTGACACCGGCTAGTTAAGTAGCCCCATATAGCATTAGCATACGCTAATAACTCGAGCGAACGGAGCCCGTATGGCTGGTGAGCAAGAGAGAGAGAGAAAGCCGAAAGACGGAGCGAAAGGGAAATTATTTAATGGAGTAATAACTTATTTAAAGGGCCTCGATGGAGGGGATGATTAAGAGAGGCAGGCCGCTGTGAATCTGTCAGGGCCCCCTGTCACTGTGTGTAATTAGAATAATTCTCCAATAAAACACAGCGAATTGACTCAGTGTGCAGATCAACGCGGGTGACTGACTGGTGCTGGTGGTGGTGCTGGGGGTGGTGCTGGGGGTGGTGCTGGTGGTGGTGCTGCTGGCGGTGCTGGGGGTGGTGCTGGTGGTGGTGCTGGTGGTGGTGCTGACTGGTGGTGGTGCTGGGGGTGGTGCTGACTGGTGGTGGTGCTGGGGGTGGTGCTGGTGGGTGGTGCTGGTGGTGGTGCTGGGGGTGGTGCTGGGGTGGGGGTGGTGCTGGGGGTGGTGCTGGGGGTGGTGGTGGTGCTGGTGCTGGTGGTGGTGCTGGGGGTGGGGGTGGTGCTGGGGGTGGTGCTGGGGGTGGTGGTGGTGCTGGTGCTGGTGGTGGTGCTGGGGGTGGGGGTGGTGCTGGGGGTGGTGCTGGGGGTGGGGGTGGTGCTGGTGGTGGTGCTGGGGGTGGTGCTGGGGGTGGTGCTGGTGACTGGTGCTGGTGGTGGTGCTGGGGGTGGTGCTGGGGGTGTCTCCTATCAGACGGATCAACCGAATTAACACACAGAATTGTCACCGCACGCAGCAAAGTCAAGGTCACCTTCAAGTGATAGCTGTGACGCATGACATGCTCTCCTGAGACGAGACGAGACTTCTGCACTGTGCTTCAAAATCTCTCAGCACTACATTTGGTGATAATTGAATTTTAGGGTGTTCAGACAACTGTAGACCAGAGGCAGGGACGGATACCAGGTCAGGTACCAGCACAAAGCCAGTGACCCCCTAGATAATACAGAACAGACCAGCCACCATACAGTACAATACACAATACAGTACAGCACAGACCAGAGCACAATACGCCACAGTACAAGTTTACTACATGGGGAGACTGGGCATAAAGCATAAAGGTCAGAGCAGAAAACAGTTAAATCCGTCAATGACATCATCAAGGATACAAGGATACAAGGATGTTTTATTGTCACTTGCATAGATATACTGGGTAGAGTGGGACATGCAGTGAAATTAGTGCTTGTTTGTCTAAAACTGACCTTTGCATGGAGAGGGAGGATTAAAGTGCATAGGACATAGTTTGAGGATGGCTACCTGATAAACGGAGGTAAAATGGGTGGTGGTGGTGGTGTGTGTGTGGGGGGGGGGGTTTAAGTGCATAAAGTGTAGTTGGGGTTGGGATCTATACTTCTTCAGTAAATTAACAGCGGCACAGACAAAGGAGAGTTTATATCCTTTAAGTTCTGTGTGTGGTGGGAACTCTGCATCCTCCATCCTCCATCTAAAGGCAGAGGCAGAGGCAGAGGCAGAGGCAGAGGCGGTAGGCGGTCAGTCTGTGCGTCAGTCAGTGCCCAGAGAGAGGCTACAGGTCACGGGGTCAGCAGGCCAAGGCCAGCCCAGGCTCCAGCGGGGACCAATTAGGGCTGGCGTTGTCGGAGATGGACGCGGTTTGAGGCTAACGGGAGCCTGCAGTGGATTGATAGCATCCATCAGGGCCTCATCCCTCAGGACGGCAGCCAAGATCCGTCCAGCAAATCCAGCTCTTTGATAATCAGTATTGATGGGAGACAGAGGGAGAGATTGAGCAGTGATTGATTAAAGGTTACTGTCCAGTGATTTGAGAAAGGCCTCCTGTGCTCTTGCGGTTTATCCTTAAGTAGCCGTGTCTGCGGCTCAGGGAATTGTTGCTTTTATAAAATAATTGCTATGTGTAGTTTAACTCTAGTTATTATTTTCTCTGGAGCTTTACTTATTGGGTATAACACTGACAGTTTTATAGCACCACTCTCTGTGTGCTTAAGAAATAGTGTAGTCGTGTGTGTGTGTGTGTGTGTGTGCGTGTGTGTGTGTGTGTGTGTGTGTGTGTGTGTATGTGTGTGTGTGTGTGTTGGTGTGAACAAGAAGGATGTGTGCAAAGGCAAAAGACTGGCAGCAGCAAAGCCAAGATATGCTGTGTTGAGCACACACACACACACACACACACACACACACACACACACACACACACACACACACACACACACACACACACATATTGTGCACGCTGCCAAACACACACATGCACAAAAGAAAATAAATACCATCAAGGCAAACAACCCCCTACGCAGTGATTACAGCATTTCACACTGCCCCCCTCAACTCACACACACACACAGACACACATACACACACACACACACACACACACACACACACACCCTCGCTGCCTGCTGCTGATGTTGCTGTAAAGGGATGACCCTGGAGCTTGGCCAGCCCTCTGCTTGGCCCGCACACACACACACACACACACACACACAGCCCTCTGCTTGGCCCCGGCGCTGTGGGTCTGTGCATCACTAATGGCCTTTCTGATCCCACACAGCAGGGCGCCACTGCTTGGAGGAGCCTGACAGACACACACACACACATATACACACACACACACACACACACACACACACACACACACACACACACACACACACACACACGCTGATGCCTCAGTAGAGAGGAGTCTGACAGACACACACACACATGCTGATGCCTCAGCAGAGGAGCCTGACAGATACACACACACACACGAATGCCAAAGATGCCTGAACAGCAGAGCGTGTAGCAAAGGGGCCATACAGTGGCCTTACGTGCACCTTGTGTGTATGATGCACACACACACACACACACATACACACACACACACACACATACACATAGAGTTGCCTGAGCAGCGGAGCCTGACAGACAGACACATACACACACAAGCACACGTGCTAACAACACTTACTTGTGTAATTACACTAGCTGTAGTCCATTAAGCTGTGTCCTGTTGTTCCCTCAGCTTGACCTGTATTGATCAGAGGTCGGAGGTCAAAGGTCGGCTTCTACACAGGATCCTGGGATGGCCTCTGTTCCAACCCACATTTATTTCCACAAATTGGCTTCCGTGGCTCTTTGGTCCAGGAAAAGACCATTTGCTTGTGTATTGGATTGCACTGAATAAATGAATGTAGCAAAGGGCTAGAGCAGTCACCCTATCCGCAGAGTAGCAATGGTGCACAGTAGATCCACCATCCCACCTCT
>CM059270.1:26203757-26208757 GCA_030347295.1 Setipinna tenuifilis | reverse complement strand
GTATTTACCTCTTCACTCTAATCTTTACTTTACTTTATTTACTAAGCCTTACATTCATATTCAAGTCAAAGTTATGCCCCTGCTTTCTATTTTACAGTGTTTAAGTATGATTACTGTGTTTTGCATTTTTTCCCTTAGTGTTTTGGCACATGACAATTGTGTTTAACCAGTTGGTTGCAAGTGTGTGGTCATTTGGTAGCTAGTGTTTTGAAATGGAGAAAAGGTGACATTACAAAAGCATCATGTGTGTATGGCATTTAAATGTGTGTAATGTTTTGCAAATCGCTGTGTGTAGTGTTTTGCAAAATGTGTGAAGCTGAAAATGTGCTTAGAGTGGTGCCTACCTGAGCCGATGTTTTGGTATTTGAGTATTGGGTTTCATTAATTGTGGAAAACTTTAGATTTTAGCGTGTAAGCAAACATAAAAAACTGTATAATAAATTGCAGAAGCAGTGTTATGCTTGCTTCTGCAATCTATAGTGCTAGGTATTTTGGTCATGGTCAGGCATTGGTGAAGTGCTGGATGGTGAGGTGGGGGTTGGGGGGGGTGGGGTGGGAGTTGGTGTTGTAATGATAAAATATTGCTAATCAATAGTCCATCAGAGGCCAGTGGTAAGTGGCAGAAGGCTGGGTGGAGGGTTTCTGTTTCTGTGGCACCTGGCATGTGGTGTGTTTGTCTGTGTGAGTGTGTGTGTGTGTGTGTGTGTGTGTGTGTGTGTGTGTGTGTGTGTGTGCGTGAGTATGTGTGTGAGGGCAGGGTGTATTCTGCTGATAAATGGCACAGGGGTGTGTTCAGTGCCATCACTCACACTCCACAGAGACCTACGGCCACATGCTGCTGAGTCATGGAGTTGGCCTATGGAGTGTGTGTGTGTGTGTGTGTGTGTGTGTGACAGAGAGAGAGAGAGAGAGAGAGAGAGAGAGAGAGAGAGAGAGAGAATTGGATCTTTCCTCTTCTCTTTTTTCCCTTTTTTCACCCCTTCCCTCTCTCTTTCCTCCTCTTTCCACTCACTTCCTCACCTGCCACCCAACATGTGTAAAGCGCATCCTGATCCTGTGTTTATTCATCTTAATAAGGCTCCTACTTATCTTAGTCCCACACAAATCATCAGGGCCAATTTTGTGCTGCTGAGTGGCATGCATTAAATCACACACACACACACACACACACACACACACACACACACACACACACACACACACACACACACACACACACACACATGTTAATGTCTCAGCTCCTTAGCTCTTTCCAGGAATGGGCAATAAACAATCATTTGCAGCACAGCGACCCAGTAAGCCCCAGATGCTTAGGGAGGAGAGGGGAGCAGAATTGGAAAGCAAATGGGCCGAATTATCAATTTTCTTTCCTGGCGTGGGGTGGGGTGCTCTGCTCTAGCCCCATGCAGCCTACGCGCCGGGAGAGGAGAGATCCTTTCGAATGAGAATAAATCCTCTCGAGTGAGTGTGTGTGTGTGTTTGTGTGTGTGTGTGTGTTTGTGTGTGTGTGCCTGTGTGTGTAGGCGTGTGTGTATGTGTGTGTGTGTGTGTGTGTGTGTGTAGGTGTGTGTGTAGGTGTGTATGTGTGTGTGTGTGTGTGTGAGATCCTTTGGAATGATGCGGTGCATCAGGATGAATCTGATGACACGCCTAAGGAGGCATGAGTGGCTCCACCATCCTCCACTGGTCGCTTGTTGTCGTAAATGAGGTGAGTGGCTCAGGTACGTGTGTGTGTGTGTGTGTGTGTGTGTGTGTGTGTGTGTGTGTGTGTGTGTGTGAGTGAGGTGAGTGCTGTCGTGGCTGTGTATGGGTGTGTCTGTGTGTCTGTGTATATGTGTATGTAATGTATATGTGTGTGTGTGTGTGTGTGTGTGTGTGTGTGTGTGTAAGGTGAGTGCTGTTGTGGCTCAGCATGCAGCAGGTGAAGAGTGATGGTGGGCAAACAGCATCCTGCATCCTGTAGTGATTTCCTGGTTTGACCACGAGCCCAGGGGCTAATTAAAGCCATGCTTTAGCCTGCCCCGCCATCTGCCCCCGCAAAAAAGCATCTGCTAAAATGGACGAATTGGACCTGGAGGGGCAGGGGGGTTGGGTGGGTGGGGGTCGTTAGGGAGGGGTGTGTTAGGGGGTTGGGTGGGTGAGGGAGGGGTGGGGGGTGGGATGGAGTGAGGGAAGGGGTTGGGGGAGGTGAGGGAGCGGTGTGGGTTGTGAGGGTGAGGGAGGGGTGGGGGGTGGGGTGAGGTGAGGGCGCAGTATTCTCTAAGAGGCCAGCAGCACTGGAGTTGAGTTAGGAGTGAAAGTTTTTGTTTACAGGGTTCTTTAGTGTTGCTAAGTCACGCCCTCAGTTTGGTCTCGTCACGGAGTGCTGGACACACAAAGCCGCTGACTAACAGCCTCAGTGACAACAAGGGATAAACCTGGATGCCTTTTGGCATCGGCAATCAATGTGTGAGTGTGTGTGTGTGTGTGTGTGTGTGTGTGTGTGTGTAGGTGTATGTAGGGGTGTGAATATGTGTGTGTATGTATACATGTGTGTACATGGGCTTGTTTGTGTGTGTGTGTACATGGGCTTGTGTGCTTGTATGTGTGTGTGTGTGTGTGCGTGTGTTTGCGTGTGGGTGTGTATGTGTGTGTGTTTGCGTGCGCATAGACCTTGAAGAATGCCTTCATATATTCTCAGCATGTTCTGAGGTAAGGTGGAACTTTATTTCAAGGGAGTTGGCATGTTCTCAAATGAACTTTTCTTCAAGGGAGTGAAAAAGTTTTGCAGCTTGGCAACAAGACAATAAGTAAACCGTCTTATAAGACACAAGATACGTCAACTAGCCATTTACATTCCTTTGAGATCTTTATCTGCACGTCTGAAGAATATGAAAAATATTATAAATATATGTGTTAGCTTGCACCATTATACAACTCTGTTCTGTGCATTCACCTCGACAGCTGTCTTGCTTTATAACATCTTAACTCACCCAACCTCTGGATATGTTTTTTTTTTCAAAACTCTGTATTCAGCTTATAGGAATACAAGGAGAGATACCCCATGACATGGTAAGGTTATAATTTTGACAACCTCTGCCAGCTTCGTGAGCATACTAATTCTGACATCAGTGTTATCTGTGCAAAGTACTGTACATTGCCATTTTAGCAAAGGGAATTTATAATTCACAATACATGTAAACAGATCCACAGAAACTCATCAACATTTCCAGAAATTGGCAGTTGAGAGCAATCTCACTGATGACAATAACAGGCTTGACAGAAATGCTGCTCTGACCTATAATTTATTTTTAAAATGTTTATGTTGCTGGATCCCGAGCTATAGCGAAAAAGTAACATTTTCATTTTTTATGTTGATTGGACACTGAACATTCTGATTTTGTCACAGATTACATTATACGGAGGATGAGGTTGAAGCTTCAGCTGAGAACTTGGCAGATATATGTGCTCTGGGAACTAGCACTACAGCTAAAGTCACACACACATTTCTCACACATATGTCACACATACTCACACACACTCTTGGACCATACATCACCTCAGGGGAAAGCATCTTCTAAGTAAGGGAACTGCCAGAGATATTACCTGGTGTGGTCACTTTACTTGATGGGTAAGTTCATAACACATTTATAGCAGCTGTCATAAACTGCACATAACGCATTCATGACTGTTTCATGAGACATGACCTTTCATAAATGTGGAAGACAGAACCATTGACTCAGATGTTACCAAGAAGTCCAGTTGCATAAAACTTAACTCTTTTGTATATAGTGTACACAGACTACCCACTGCAGTATAGTGACAGTCTTTGGTATCTAATAAAGTAAAGTGTACAGTATCTCTCAAAAAATTAGCCAAATTAAAAAGATGTTTAAAATCAAGATGATTTTTTAAAAAGGTAAGTCGAGCAACTGGGAGCATTAGGTAGGTCATGCCTGCCCTGAGCTATCATGAGCAAATCAAGACAGATGCAACATATACAAATAAAGACAGATGTAGCATCACAGTCAATCACAGCAGTGCACTCTAAAAAAAACATGATCTTCTTCTTCAACCCATTTTCCATTCCATCATCTTTCATGGAAAAGACCTCCCTATATCATCTTTCATGGCAAAGCCCTCCCTCCCTATGTATGTCTTCTAGAACAATCCGCTGTAGAGGATGGCTGGCGGCGGCTGGGAGATGAAGCATTGCTGTTTGCCCTTGGGATCAAATATGAATGTGAACAGCTATCAATAAAGATTAAGTCCATTTGTCGGAGTGGGGCCTTTGCTTTGGCTCAGAAATGGACTGGGCATCAATACTGTATCATTAAGGAGCGCTCGGTGGGGGAGCTAGATATGAATAGATATGAATAGTTCCTAATGGACACCAATCAATCATTGTTTAAAGTTTCGGCACTGATGTCTGCGAGAGCGGGTCCTATGTTCTTCTTAAAAAGAGTGTGACAAATTACTATAATTACTGTGATATTAATCTCTTTCTCTCTCTCTCTGTCTGCTGAGTCACATTACACTGGAACAGATCAGAGTGTGTTCAATTTGAGGTAATGAGGATAGGGATTTTGTGTCTGAGTGTGTGTGTGTCTGTGTCTGTGTGCGTGTGTGTGTGTGTATGTGTGTGTTTGTGTGTGTGTGTGTGTGTGTGTTCGGGGAAGAGTCATTGGTCTCAAAGTCTTCGAATTAAAATCAACCCCTCTTTTCTTTTAAAGTCACACTAAATCCCTCTCATTCTCTTTCATTCTCTTTCTCCCACTCTCTCTTACACACACACACACACACACCACCACCACTTGAGATACAATTTTCAGGGAGACGGTTTAAATACATCAGGGCCACCCTGCACAGAAACTCCACTGAGTATAAGCAGCTTAGCGTCTGTCGGACCTCCTCTCCTCTCCTCTCCCCTCCCCTCCCCTCCTCTCCTCTCCCCTCCTCTCCTCTCCTCTCCTCTCCTCTCCCCTCCTCTCCTCTCCCCTCCTCTCCTCTCCTCTCCTCTC
>CM059270.1:26183757-26198757 GCA_030347295.1 Setipinna tenuifilis | reverse complement strand
ATTATGGCTTACATATGCTTTATGGGTGTCAAAATCCACTGGAAATTCACAAGTCACAACATGTTGAAATGTTCATCTTTAGACAAACAGAACAATTAATTTAAAATGTAAAAAAAGAATAAGATATTGCATTTGCTCAAATGTTTAATTTATTATTTCTATATTCAAGCATCAAACATTAAAAGTGATAAAAATAAACCATGTTTTCTTTAACTGAACATAAGTATAATGCAATCGTGTTAAAAGCACTCACTCACCACAACGAGAGCTTGTGATTGCTGTACTCACCCACTGGTGTCCTTCCTTCCTGTGACAAACGTGTGTCTTATCCTGCGCCCCCTTCATCCGCATTTCACCTCTTTTATTTCCTCTCCCCCTTTCCTCTCCTCTTATCATGGCGACATGCAGCTCCATCTCACTGTGTGTCCTGTCAGAAACATCTTATCAGCAGCGGAGCAGATACACGACCACCGAGTGGAGAGCACACACGGATCCGATGACATCTTGACACTGCGGGGACAGCGAGCCTCACGCCCGACGTATGGACTCTGACAGGGCTGTCTGCTCGTACATATCTGTTGCCTGATATGCTATCGCTAGTCAAGATGGCCGCTCTCCCAGCGAGAAGGCCAGAAGGACCCTCGGGTCATCAGAAAGACTAAATGTCTTGAGTGTGTGTCGGGTGTGTAAGGGGCTGTATGTCTGGCACCACTCTGGACCACACTGAAAACCTCGATGCACATTAATGTGAGAAATTTATTATCCATGGCAAAGTGGGACTTTCCCCTTGGGTTGGCTATTAGCTGCATTTGGGAGTCTGAGAGTAGATGATCTGTCTTGTTGTTGGCTGTGTTTTGTTTTTAGTGCTGTGTGTGTGTGTGTGTGTGTGTGTGTGGATTGGCTATTAGCTGCATTGGGGTAAAAAGGGATGAAGCAGTCTGAGAATAGATGATTTGGCATGCTGTTGATTGTGTGTTTTTAGTGCTGTGTGTGTGTGTGTGTGTGTGTGTGTGTGTGTAAGTGTCCTGCTGACTGTATACAGTGGCTGGCTTCAAGAAATTTGCAATTTGCAAGAAAAAATCCTATGTGTGTGTGTGTGTGTGTGTGTGTGTGTATTTCTGTTTTCTGAATGTTTTCTAAGAGTGTGTGTTAAGAGTGTTAGATCATGGAAACGCTGCTGAGCCGAGGGCCCACCGCCAGAGAGACGGAGACAGAGACAGAGACAGCACCTGAGCAAGAGGGCTATGAATTATTGAAGAGGCTGGAGAAGAACAGTGGAGCACACTGGGGAGAACACCAGTGAAGTGTGTGAGGTCTCCAGTCAAGGCAAAGCAGATAGGTCACACATCAACCAGCATACACCATCAAGAAGTGTGTGTGTGCCTCTGTGTGTGTGTGTGTGTGTGTGTGTGTGCGTGCGTGTGTGCGTGCGTGCGTGCGTGTGTGTGTGTGCGTGTATGTGTGTGTGTGTGTGTGTTGGGGGGGGGGGTTCTTCCAGGAGGTGTGGACTGAAATTTAAAACGTTTGGATCTGCCTTTACCCAAACATTAGCGTCTAATCATGATCTATGCAATGCGCCGCCGGATTGTGAAGGAAGTTACAAAGCTTTCCGGAAACTAATGAACTTACAACTAACTGAGCAAGCTGGAAGATTGCACTTTTCTCAAACCATGTGGGGAGTAGGGCCTTGATGTCTCTTGCACAAATGAAACTCCTTAAACATTCTTCTTGCTCCAACTTTAATTGGAGCGTTGCCGGTCAAGGATGAAGTGGATAGGTCAGACAACAAGCAGCATACACCATCAAGCAACTAAAAAAACCCTAGAAAAGCTCCAGCTCAGGTTAGAATCAGATAGTGTGTGTAGTTAAAGGTTAGAATAATCACTCTTCTTTTTGTTTATAATTGCACACAATCTTTGTAATGTTTAATATAGTTTACACTTGATATAGTTTAGCTGGTAACACTTTCTAAGCACCCAGTGTTCATAAGATGCTATAAACACATTCATAAATATACAGTAATATCTTTTAATATGGACAGACTTACAACAGTCGGACAGACTTACATTAGTCACACAAACTGCTCCATTCCACGAACAGACTTACAACATTCACATGAACTGCTCTACTCCACAAATACAGGAGTTACATATCGTTAGCTTCATAGCATAATTGCCTAAGTCATTTTTTGGTCAAATTGAGATTTTTGCACAACTTTACTCCCCTACCACTTCTGCATCATCCTGTCTGTCTGCCTATGTCATTGGCCAATCACAACACTCATAAAAGTAAAAAAAAACATAGCTGCCTAAGTCATTCATTTGACTTAGGCAGTTTTACCATTGGATTTAGGCAGTTTTTATACAATCGATTTGACTTAGGCAGATTATGCCTATGACTTAGGCAGTTTTTCTGAGAATATAAAATAAACATTACATCTTTTCAGCCATTTTGCATACATCAAAACTGCCTAAGTCACTTTTATTTGATAAAAAAAATGATGTTCGGTTTTGTTCTTTTTCCAAACTTTTTCTCACATCTACATGAATGTTCTGTGAAAATATCAATAAAAAATATGCATGTGATTTTTAGAAAATGTGTTTTTTCTTGTTTTCCAAAAACACAAAAAAATGACTTAGGCAATTATGCTATCAAGCTAACGATATACTGCTCTACACAGTCAAACAACTGACACCCCAAATGCTGTCTCGTGTTTCCTACTTTTCCCTACCAAACTGTTGAAGCACTTTGTATGAATTGTGCTTTACAAATACAGTTATTATTATTAATAATATTTTATGGATCAAGAAACAGTACTTGGCAGTGCAGCAATGTATTTCTGATGTGGGCTACCCCTAGCTGCACACAGACCACCAGAAATATGTGTACGTGACCAGGGAAATACAAACTACAATATTGTGTTGCAATGTGTATTTTAAACATTATGCAATTTGCTTGCATTTGATTTAAACGTAGAATACTTATGTACTTATTTGGCCTTACTGCCTCACTCCCTAATCCCTGGCACTGGGAATTTGCTGTTCTTGTATGTTTTGTGACAGGCAGTCATTAGCAGTCACTCCTAATTAGGCTTAATGCCAACACACTGGCAACTGGGAGCTGGGGGACTTACTGTGGACTTATGTCTGGCTTGGCAAGCAAGCAAGCAGGGGAGGCCTGCTGTGGTCTACTGTAGTGAGTCATGATGTGGAGTGTGGTGTGTGGATGTTTTTTTTTTTTTACTTTATTCTCAGATAAAAATAGGCCTGGGAAGAGACAAGGGGAGAATCCAACTGAGAGAGAAACACACCTGGGAAGGGGCAGACAGAGGTGTGAGAGGATTATTATCACATTACATTTAGCTGACGCTCTTATCCAGGGAAACCTACAGTGAATTAGATACAGGGAAAGCCTCCCTAGAGCAGTGGCTGTCAAACTGGGGTACAAGTATGCCCCGGGGGGGTACTACTTGAATCAATTCATAGCGGTACAAAATAAATCTGTGAAAGTGTTCTTAGCGGTCACCAATATAAAGATATCTTTCAGGTACAGACATCAATGAAAAAAAGATCTTACGTTTAAACTACCACCACATAATATGTGTTTACCTTTTGCTTATGCAGCAATAATTATGCAGAAAAATGAATTGTTATAACAGGCTGCTTGCGATGAAAGGGGTACACAGAAGTCAAACCTTTGAGAACTACATTTAAACTACTCCCATTACAATCCAAGTACCACCACATACTATGTGTTTACATTTTGTTTATGCAGTAATAATTATGCCAAAAAATGAATTGTTACAGCAGGCTGCTTGCGATGTGGGGGGTACTCGGTAGAACATAGACTGTCTTAGTGGATACACGGAAGTCAAACTTTTGTGAATCACTGCTCTAGAGCAACATGCCACACAGGCCAGTAAAAAAAACATGTCAGCTGTGGCCTAATCGAGTTGGTTGTGATGGGCAATCTGGATTCAGAAGCTACAATCCATGACCACCTATTTCAAATCACCTGGTTCCACCTGTGCACTTCATACAGGTGGATTTCAGTAATGAACTGTTTTACCTTGCTGAAGAGTTGGGCTAGTTAGAATCAGCTGATTTGGTGTAAAAGGCACATATTTGTAACCACGGACATCCGAGAACTTTAAGTCTAGCTACTGTAGGTGAAAATAAAACATTTAATAGGGAAATGTCTGTAAACAGGCTATGGTGAAAACAAACCTGCAAGCCATTGGAATCAGCTGTTAGTCACAGTCATGTTAGTCAAAATGGCATGTGGTTATTGTGATTCCTTAAAGAAAAGGCAAAACAGAGATACAAATAAAAAAAATGATGTTGTGCGACTGGGATTCTGCAAACATCAGGAGCCTGATTTCAATGGCTTGCTGTGGGCTTGCAGTTTTGTTTTCACCTAGCTAGACCCGTCAAGAGGAGAGCTCTAAGTTCCCGGATGTCCGTGGTTATGAATGGTCCATCCCCATTCATAGTGGACAGAGGAGTAGATGGTCTTCTCCTGCACTCTTATCAATGGCTTAAATGGCACCATTTGAGCTTTATTACACTGCACATTTTGTGTTTTACTTATTTGCATTATATACAAGACTATTGTAGTTTTTGCTATGTTTATATTGTTATGTTTTGTCATTGTGTTTTATTGTCTTGTTTATAAGACATTTAATGTTCACTGTGGGCCTAGGGAGCACTGCAATTTCAAATTCTGTGTGTGCAACCTGTACATATAGTTTTTGACAATAAAGCTGACTTTGAGTCGTTGCCAAGAGGAGAGCTCTAACTTCCTGGATGCCCATGGTTATAAATGGTCCATCCCCGAGTGAGTGAGTGAGTGAGTGCATGGGCAGGGGAGTAGACAGTCTTCTCCTGCACTCTTATCAATGGCTGAGGTGCCCTTGACGCAGTGCCTCCAACCACACATCCAGGGTGACTGCCATGGCATGTACCTACAGTAATTCACTTTAACTTTTTCTGAAGTTGTCTGTAGTAGTTTTGTTTATGTCCTCCTATGTCAATTCCTTCTAGCCATGTTTTGTGATTCTCTGTGTGTGTTTCTTTTTAAACGCCCACGTTGGTGTTCCTATGTCTGACACTAGTCCCTAGTTGCCCCCTAGCTAAGCTTAATTGGTTTGTGTAGTTCCTCCTTGTGCTTGCATGTCAGCCATATCTGTTGAAGGTTGTTACATGTTCTCAGTGCACTTTTCTTTATGTGCCTCGTAGCTTGGATCTTGGTGTTTGAAGTTAAGATTTATTGCCTAGTGTTTTAAATTTTAATGGACTTACAGATTGTTTTTTTTTCAGGCCCTAGCTTTCACAAGCGTTTTTTTATTGTGTGAAATCTGCTCAGGTTTTTCTGCCTTTTGTTTGGGGGTTATTCGTGTTTGATCATTAAATCCCTTTTTTAAAGTTCCCCCTGCTGTCAGTCTGTGTTTGAGTCTAACTAAACATGGTCTTCTTACCGTAACCCTCAGACACAGTGTAAGTGCAGTGGTCTATGGATTGTTTGAATCTAACTAAGCATACTCTTCTTACCGTAACCCTCAGACACACACTGTGGGTGCAGCGGTCTATAGATTATTTGGGTCTAACTAAACATGCTCTTCTTACCGTAACCCTCAGACACCAGAGTTGTATAAAGTAGAAGTAGAAGTACTGTTTTGGATGTAATTACAACACAAGTAGTACGGTACTACGCAGTTGCAACTGCATAATACCATACTACCAGTGTTGTAATTACATCCAAAACAGTACTTCTACTTCTACTTTATACAACTCTGTCAGACACACAGTGTGGGTGCAGCGGTCTATAGATGGATTGGGGTGACACTGAGAGTTTTGGGGTGTGGGAGGTCTGATATTATGGTATTATGGGGACAGCTGCTGTGGGGTGTTTTATGGGGACTGACTGCTGCTTCAGCTTTTCCAGAGGCAGGTGGCATGTTGATTGTGTGGCAGTATCTGGGTAACCCACTTTATTGTTCAGTGTATGCCTGTGTGTGTGTGTGTGTGTGTGTGTGTGTGTGTGTGTGTGTGTGTGTGTGTGTGTTTGTGTGTGTGTAGGTACAGTAGGTGTGTTTGTGTGCCCGTTTGGTGTTTATAGAGTTTTGATGCACTCTTTCTCCTTAACTTAATTTCTGCAGCCCTTATAATGACACGTTGTCAAGTCAAGCCTGCCCGGCATCTGTATCACTAATGCTAGATCACTCAGCTGCAACCAGAGGTGGGAAATCTGGCTTCAGAGAGCAAGACGCCATACCACAGATTTACTTCAACCATTTAAAACACCATCGGATTCAAGTTATTACAACTGTTCAGCCAGGTAGGTGAGTGAAATCACCCATTGTGTGCTTAAGTAGGGTCAGTACATGTAGTGGTACAGTGGTGAAAAGAAAGGTAGGTACACAGTATGCACAGTGGTATAAAAAATATGGGTGACACTTTATTTGACAGTGTCTACATAAGACTGACATGAGCATGTAATAAACATGACAGGACACATATCATGAACATTAAACATTAATAACACCTTTTTCATGCTTATGACTGTTGTTATTACTTGTTTTGCAATGTTGATACTTTTTGGCATGCAGACAATGCAAAAGCCAAATGACACATAATGACAATAGTCATAAACATGAATGAAGTGTCATTAATATGTATGATATGTGTCATGTAATGTTCATAAAGGGCTCATGTCACCTTTATGTAGACACCTTCAAATAAAGGGTTACTAAAATGGTTTTGTAAACCTATGTGTGTCTTTTTTGGCACTAAAAACAAAGGAAAAGGGTGCACACATCCGTAATCTACATTGGTGCTAAAGCAAACAACAGAAGGAATCCAAGACATAGAGGAGAAGGCCACACACTACAGCTCCCTGATGGTGTACTTTTAGTCACGTTCCTCAGCCAAGTGACATCAATAAAAGTAAAAATAAATAAAAGTATAAAATCAGACAGCTGAAATGTGCAGACCTCTGCTTTTATGTGCTGTCTTTTACAGTAAGTCATAAAAGGGAAGGGGCAGTGAATGCTGTTCTGTAATTGAAAGAGGTTCATTAACAGTGTTTACTGTATGCACACTTACTGTGGAGAACAAAATGTACTTTGTTCAATAATATGTGTGTGTGTGTGTGTAAAAGAGTAATCATATAAAACAGCATTGGCTGTTTTGCAGTCAACTGAAAACAGGAACCCTGCCCAGGTTACAGACAGGTGACATTTGCAACATGTTCTCTGTGCAGAGAGCAAAGCTAACCACAAAAAGCAAGGCTAGAAATCAGGATATGTACCCGCCTGATATGTAATCTCTGCAAAATGCTTGTGTGAATAAAAGGCTGCTCTCTGACAGTACATCTTCAGAGCTCGCGCATGGGACTTCCCCAAACGTGACCTCTCCTTTGGCTGCCAAAGAAGTGAAGCAAGAAAACGCGCCTGGCTGCTTGTGTGTTTCTTTGTACACTTAGAGTGTTCAATCAGGAGATTTTCCTGACACTTACCCTGCAGTACACCCTGCAGAGTGGCCAAATAATATTATGCACTTACAGAGAGTAGGTACACTAACCCTGCTCATACCTTTACATACCCTGGCAGAATTGATGATTTCTTAACCATTATTCAGAGAATATGAATGATAACACAGAAAAAAAAACATTTTCTTTCATTCATAGTTACTGGTTGGCTGAAGCCATTTCATGTTAGACACCTGTGTTTACGTTATTTAACTCATAATGACAAAATAAACTACCCCAATGGCCTTCTGAAAAATGGTTAAGAAATCATCAATTTTGCCAGGGTATGTAAACTTATGAGCACAACTGTAGTAGTAGTACAGACAGTTGACAGGTTGGTGATGTCATGCCCCATGTTCAGCCTGTCTCTGTGATAATGCACTATCCACAAATGCTTTCATAGGTTTACCAGTCTGTCTCTCTGTGTGTCTCAATCTGTGTTTATCTCTGTGTCTCTATCTGTGTCTCTCTCTGTGCTGTCTGTGTGTCTCGCTATGTGCTGTCTGTGTCTCTCAGCATGTCTCTGTGATAGTGCACTATCCACAAATGCTTTCATAGGTTCACCACTGTCCTGCCTGTCCAATGGAAACTGCAGTCAACATCGACCTCTCACCTCTGCCTCTCACCTCCAAAGTAGTACACAAGGCCACAAACACAGTCTTTGTGAAAGTTTCCTGCTGGTTGTTTGTATATACTTGAAAAAACAGAAAAAAAAACCCTGTGCATGTGTGCGTGTCACATATGTGTGTGTGTGTGTGTGTGTGTGTGCATGTGTGTGTGTGTTTGCTATAGACATAGTCAAAGACTCTCACCCAGGCCCTCACCTCTTCACTCTGCTGTTCTTAAGGCAGAGGTACATACAGTACATGTCTCTTAGGGACAGCAGTTCAAGACTGTGTGTGTGTGTGTGTGTGTGTGTGTGTATAAGTGTGTTTGCTATACACACAGTCACAGACTCTCACGAAGGTCCTCACCTCACCTCCTCACTCTGCTGTTCTTAAGGCAGAGGTACACACATGTCTGTCAGGGACTGCAGTTCAAGACCCCTTAAAAGTTTCTATCCAAACACCATCAGAAAAACACCATCTGAACTTTGTTACATAAGTGTTCACTGTGTGAGATACATCTCAATTCACTTGTTACTTCCTCCTTGTCCCCACAACACATTTGAAACTAAGCATTCCCAAACTAAACTGGGTAACACTTATTTTGCGGTTCCTTTTTGAGTGTATCTACATGTAAAAATGTAACGTAACATTTAATATTATGTACTTATAGTATACATAACTCTAACCCTAAGCCCAACCCTGTGGTACAGTGCAAGTATATAATGTTAAATATTGTTAAACTGTACCTAACTGATCTAACGGGCACAGTACAATAAAGTGTAACCCTAAACTGTTACGAAGCATATTGTGCAAGTGGAACATAATCTTCATTACTTCATGTACAAAATTTACAATATGCAATACTTCTGTGTTTGCTCGATATTCATATGCTGTATGTATGTTTTGTATTCAGATCTGTTTCGTATATTTTTTCTTTTGTTATACATATGTGTAGATGTGTCAATGTGTAGATGTGGCATTATCATGCTTTTGTTTTATTTGGTCAATTAATGTGCTTGTTAATAGTAGCATCTTGTTCGGCCCACTTCATGGGGACCAGTGGGCAGCTGTGCAATCACAATGAAAGCATTTCATTATGTTCTGTTTCAGGGACATTTGAAAAGTCAGGAAATGAAATGAATCCACAAGGAAAAAAAGGGGTTGGTCACAAAATACAGAAACTGAGAAAAAGTAATTTAAAAGTTGGGTTTTTAATTAGATTTTATAGGTAACAGCCATTTTTGCACGTTTCTAGCTTGAGACTATGCTTGTGTATTCACAGGATTACTTTTGAACAAGCTGGGGCTTCAATGCAACTACTGATAGGGGGAATAACTCGCATAACTGTAATTTTGTGACTATGCCACTTATTTTTCACTTATAACTCATCAAACATACTGGGTTTCTAATTTGTTTCTCTCTTTGTTTTTGTATCCAGGATTTTGGCATGCTTGTCATCAGGCAAGAAGTAGTGACGTCATGGAGTATGAAGTGCTCCTCTGCTCTGACACTGCTCTCTGTCTGTGTGTCTCTCTCTGTCTCTCTCTCTGATGTCTGTCTCTCTCTGTGTGTCTTTCTGTGTCTCTCTCTTTGCTGTCTGTGTGTCTCTCTCTGGTGTCTGTGTGTCTCTCTCTGCTGTCTGTGTCTCTCTCTCTCTGGTGTCTGTGTGTCTCTCTCTGCTGTCTGTGTCTCTCTCTCTCTGCTGTCTGTGTGTCTCTCTCTGCTGTCTGTGTCTCTGTCTATGTGCTGTCTGTGTCTCTCTCTCTGTTTCTCTCTCTATGTCTCTCTGTGTCTCTCTGTGTCTCTCTCTGTCTGTGCTCTCTCCATGTCTCTCTCAGTGACTCTCTCTCTGTCTCTCTCTCTCTGTCTCTCTCTGTCTGTGTCTCTCTCTGCATCTCTCTCTGTCTCTCTCTGTGTCAGGTTGGATTACTGTACACGCAGCCCACTGTCATCGCTGGATCTCCTGCTGACTCACTCACTGCGAACACAGACACCTCTGCGCTGGTGTGATTTCCCTGCCCTCCTCTCCTCTCTTCTCTTGTCATTCCCTTTCTGTCTCCCTCTGTCTCCCCACACTTCTCTCTCTATCTCCTCCTCTCTTCTACTCCTCTTCTACCTCCCTCTCTCCCTCTCTCTCTGGCTGCCCTGTTCTCTTTCAATGGGTATCCAAACTGGTATGGCCACATGTTTGCCAGCTGCCTCTGCTAGTGTGTGTGTGTATGTGTGTGTGTGTGTGTGTGTGTGTGTGTTTTGGGGGGTCATTCCACCAGGGCTGTGATTTGGTTTTATCTGCACCGTTAATCCAGGATAATCCCTCTTTTAGCGCCTAAATCGTGAGATCCAATTTCCACTCCCACTCGGGGAGAGATGTGGCCATTGGCCATAGCACTGGAACACAACCTCTGATCACCCAGTATCAAATGGCACACACACACACACACACACACACACACACACACATACACACACACACACACACACAAATAAATTCACACATGCACTTATTACGCATACATTCACCCCTATGTATGTATAATATACACTGTAGACACAGACATACACATACAAACAATGACATACACATGCATGTAAACAAGCTCATACATACTGTATGTGTGTATACACACACTAAGACTTAGACTATTGTCACAAATACCTGGGCAAACATGTGGGTAGGTTAATGATGTCAATGATGTAACCCACAAAACTGTTGCCAAACGCAGAGATAGAAGGGAAATTCTGCCTCTGCATTCGACCCATCTATTAGTAGCAGTGAACACATATGCATACACACACACACACACACACACACACACACACACACACACACACACACACACACGCTGCAAACAGTGACACATAAATGTGACTGAAACAGTGGGCAGCCCTTTGCTGAGGCGTCTGGGGAGCAGTTTGGGGTTATTTACCTTGTTCCTTAGACAAGCATCTTAGCTATGGATAGGGGTGAAGGCAAGCGCTGGTTATTTGCTCCCCCCCTCCCCCCAGCAGTGTTTGCAGAAATGACGAGACACTGATTATGTAAGGTTTGGCACTGTTTAGTTTCCATAGCCTATAATATGTCTATCACTGTTGACCAGATACTACCATCATTAAAAACCCATTGCATTTTTATAAGCACTTCTCAAGGCACACAAAGTGTGTTATAGTGAAGGAGGACCTCACTTACCACTCAGCACTAGAGGACCAGTGTTGAACTGACTTCCACATAGTTGATTTTTAACACTTTTTGAGGTTTTATATAGCTCCACAGTTACATTAGTTAAATTAACACGTTCAAAATGTGAAATAACCCTGACTCTGGAAAAAAAATAAAAAAATTACACATTGGGAGTTAAAATCAACTCCCGAATGTTTAACCCTGAGAATTGAACACTCCAATATTTTGCTGCTCACCACCAAAGTGCAGCCCCCACCTGGGTGATGCACAGCAGCCATTACACGCCAGAGCAGGCACCCCACACAGCTGCTCAGCACTCACATAGCAGGCACTCCGCAGAGGGTGATAGGGGGGAAATCAATGAGCCAATTATAACGGGGGATGATTAGGGGGCCAGATTGAATGTGCCGGGTTGGGGGATTCAGTTAGGACACCTGGGAAGCATATTGTCCCTGTGATAGGTGGCGTGGGGTCTTTTGTGACCACAGCAGAGTCAGAACCTCCGTTTAATGTCTCGTCTAAAGAGAAAAAAGACAGATTACACCCTGTACATGTCTGTTATTAGCCTTCAGCTGCCTCTGTGTATGTCTGTCCTTCTCTGTGGATGAGAGGATGATGGTGGAGGTGGTCCCACTGAAGAGAAAAGCACAGAGGGAGGGAAAGGGGAGATGAAGGGGCTGGCACGACTATCCAGCTGTGTTGGGGAGCAGTTTGATTGCATTTTGCTTTTGCATTATGCAAAGGCAATTTTGGGGCGAAAATGAGTTATTGTCATGCTTGAAACAATAAACATCATTTTTATCATGGGCAAATATCTTCAATTAATTTTGTTGGTTTTTGGGAAAAATACGATGGTGTCTTTGCCATAACGCCAAATCACCTGCAAGTGGAAGATTATTAAAGTTATTTTTCTCAGTTTCACACTCTGGTGAGTTAAGGTCTTTTGCCTTTGTAAGGCAGTATAGATTACTGACATTGAGGGCTCTATTTTCACGATCATAAGCGCATTGTCTAAAGTCTGTCGCGCAAGTTGCTTTGGGGGCGTTCCCGACACAATTTGGTATTTTCACGGCGGAAAAAGCGAACATTGCGCCAGGCGCATCGTTCAAAAGGGTTGGGTTAAGTTACTTCATTAGTCATGGGTGTGTTTTGGGCGTAACATACAATTAACCAATGAGAATTTATACTCTCATTCCCTTTAAGAGACAGCGGGCGCATTGTCCATAGCCTTTTGCTATTACGATGGCGGATTTACCCGAACGAGAGGAGCTTGTCGGTGGAGGAGACCGATCTGCTCGTGCTTGAAGTAAAAGCGCGTGAGTAGTTAATATTCGGGGATGGAAAGAATCCCCCCAAACCTCCGCGGGTCATAGAAGTATGGGAGGAAATATCTTCAATAATCGTGTCCTCCTTTTGGCAAGAAGAGAACTTTCGAACAGTGCCTAAAGCGGCAACGTTAGAAGACGTGAAACAAAAGCTTTAAACTCAAAGGAAACATCAAAAATAAAAGGTGGAGGTCCATCAAACCATTAGTCCACTAGTTTTCTTTTTGATGATTAGTGCATTTCATTTCTTACAACTTGCCACGCTGTTTATTAAATAAACTGCAGGGCATTGCAATCGCTGTTTATTTAAAAGACAAAAGAAACTGCAGAACATTGCTATAAACTGCAAAACATTGCTATACTCTTATCATTTGTGCCTGTTTGCTTATTAAACATAAAAATACATGGCTATACAGCCTATACACGTTGCAACTTTTCTGCCAGTTCAGCTCGCCTCTCTGGGGCAGCAGCAGGTACATCGGGGTTCAACGCGCTGTGTGCCGAAAGCGGTACAACAACGTTAGAAGACGGGAAACAAAGCCTTAAACTCAAAGGAAACATCAAAAATAAACGGAAGGTATAGGTCCATCAAACCATTAGTCCACTAGTTTTCTTTTTGATGATTTGTCCATATTATTTCTTACAACTTGCCACGCTGTTTATTTAAAACGACAAAAGAAATCGTAAATAAACTGCAGAACATTGCAATCGCTGTTTATTTAAAACGACAAAAGAAATTGTAAATAAACTGCATAACATTGCTATAAACTGCACAACATTGCTATATTCTCATTATTTGTGCATGTTTGCTTACTAAAACATACAAATACATAGCTATACAGGCTATACATGTTGCAACTTTTCTGCCAGTTCAGCTCGCCTCTCTGGCGCAGCAGCAGGTACATCGGGGTTCAAAGCGTTGTGCGCCTCTAAAATAGCTTTTCAACAATGCGCCAGTGACGAAAAAGCACCTTTTTATTAATCAAAAGCGCAAATGGTTTATACGTCCTCATAATAGCATCTGGTGCGCTTTGCGCCAGACCACACCTCTTCTTTTCGCTGAGCCGCCCGTCACGGCGCAATGTCATCTGCTATCTAGACAACGTGATTTTTTGCCTGAAAAAATGAACGTTGCGCTGGCACAAAATAGCAATGACAGCATGCGCATGTCGCGAATGCACAATGCGCCGCGGCAAAATAGGGCCCAGAGCATCATTCATTTACGTACGTTTTTTCCTTTAATCAACTACAGAGATCGCGTGCAATTATAGACAAGCTTTTTAAAATCATTGATTCTCAACTGTAATTTATTTCCCTTTGACCAGCCTGCTGTAAAGACAGTCAGGTCCAGACAACAGTTTACCAGGAAGCCACCATTACACACTTAACCTTTCTGTAGAGCTTATTATTGCTGTTAATTAACACTTCGACTAGCTGCTTCACCATGTTTATGTACATCATGTGGCTTCCTTCCCAGGTGGTTGTGGGAATCTATAATGACTAAGCACATTTCTCTCATGTCAGTCCTTACTGGTTATCACATTATACAGATGTAGTGATGTTGCTTTCTCATCTAAGAGTTTTTGGTGTTGGTAGTGGTGTGAGAATTAGTTTAGAAAACAAAAGATTTTTGTGCACATTTTGTGTACAGAGTTTTTGGAGAAGAGATTTAAGTCTTCCTGACAGCAAACCTTTTTTCGAACATACTATAGTTTGAGAGAATACTTAACACTTTCAGGTTTTCCTTCTATTTTCTTAGTCTCGGCAATCGTCCTATGGTTGGGTTTGTTTGCTAAGTCGCGGAGTCTAGCTGATCTGCGAAAATGTCTAGGACCCCTCATCACATCAGTAGTGCACGGAAGACAAGAGACATGTAAAAGGCTTAAGAGTTAGATTATGCAAAGAGGATAGTGGTGCGCACATCCAAAAATAGGTGCTGGACAACAAAAATATATACTATATAAAACAAAATGGAACACACACACCCATTTCGTTTTTTTAATGATCAGTTGATCAGTTGAACGAAAGTGAACGTTTTCGAGTTTACACTCTTCTAACCATATGAGTTAGATTAACAATGATTGATGAGGATCATTTACTGCCCTCCTCTCTCCCCAACGTTCAGCTTGCCCTAATAGTCAGACAATATATGTTTTAATTTGTGTACATGTAAATAGCACATGAGTTAGATTAACAATGATTAATGAGGATGATTCACTGCGCTCCTCTCTCCCCAACATTTATTTCTCCCTTTAGTGGTCAGCTTGCCCAACAACAGTCAGAAAAAATATACGTTTTATTTTGTGTACTTTCAAAATCGTTTTTAGTCTTGCTGTTTTTTTTTCAGCAGGCCCTGTCTTTC
>CM059270.1:26178757-26181257 GCA_030347295.1 Setipinna tenuifilis | reverse complement strand
GACCGAGAGTAATTAATACTTTGTTGTAAACGACGACTGAAAAAATATATATTATTGCACATGGAAAATTCCATTTGTCTGCGCAGTGTTGCACTGGGCAGCTTGTGTGCATACTATTCAGTGACTATAAACAAACTACAAAGACCCTTCCAAAATGACCTCGACTGAGAGTAATTAATACTTTCTTGTAAAACGATGACTGAAAAAAAAAAAAAATATTATTGCACATGGAAAATTCCGTTTGTCTGCGTCATGTTGCACTAGGCAGCCTATGTGCATACTAAATGGACGCTGCAGAAGCTCGGCATCTGGCCACAGGTTGAAATGTGACTTTATATAATCGGCCCATGAGCGCCAGCACATGGTTATATAATAGCCAGCGCTCCGCTACTGTATGCAAGCAGGCTATGATATGCCCTCACCCTCATTGTTCTGTGAGTGACGGGTTTATATTTTGACAGGCGAGCAGGGTTAGAGCTGGCATCAGTGGAATGTGATCTTGAGCTGTACGCTGTACGCTGTACGCTGCACACTGATGGGAGTTTATGGTATTATCGTCGCCTGTTAACCTTGGGGGATTGAGAATCTCAAATGACTCATTTTCATACGCTAATGCAGATTATGGATGTTTGATGCCCCAGTTGCTGAGAACTGGCCCCATTCTAATACCCGGGGGAGTAATCAGCGTGTAGGGGGACTCTGTGTCAGTGGGGACAAAGGGAGGGGCTTGATTGCCAAGGAGAACCTTTGACATCACATTACTTCACATTGTTTTACTGTAAAGGAGCTGTCACAACAACACAATGTCACAAACTCAAAAACAACAAAGCACTGGTTGACTGGACATCAACAAAGATGTTCTACTCTGTTTATAATGAACTAGATTCTGTAGCATTGCACAGCGCACAGTGTGTCTGTATCTGTATTTTTAAGAGATAAAGAGAGAGTGAGGGATTGAGAGTGAGTGAGAGAGAGAGCGAGAGATGTTGTGAGGGGATGTTTTGTTAAATGGACATTATCATAAGCTGTGTGTGTAAGATTAGATTGCCATCAACATAAGTATCTTATCCTGACCTCCTTACCATTTCATTTCACTGACCAGGTCACTGCAATCAAACAGGTCACTCTTACCAATTACTTTGTGTGCATGAGTCAAACCGCTTACAGAACACTGAACCCTAGCCCTAACTCTAGCTCCAGGACTTACCCTAACCCTAACCCTAGCTCTAACCCTAATACAACAGTTTACAACATTAGTAGTTTCTGTAACACTTTATTTTACAGTTCCTTTCTTAGTGTATCTACATGTAACAACATGTAATGTTATGTACTTACACTGTACATACCTAACACTAACCCTAACCATATGATACAGTTTAAGGGCATGATGTTACATTTGTTACACTGTACCTAACTGATGTAACAGAGACAATAAAATAAACTGTAGCCGTAGTTTCTTACCAAAAATGCAACAGGTTGTATCTATGTGTGCTCTCTCTTTATGGTACTGCATACCACTACTGTATCTGTCTGTGCCGTACAGGGCCGTACGTACATTGTGCTTACAGTAGTTGTTTTGATAATTGTGTTTTGATTCAGTGTTGTAAAGGCTAGCAAGTAACAAGCATACAGGAGAACGGAACAATAGATTTAAATATACAACAGTGTTTGGAAAAGTATGGAACAGCCCCATTTCTCCTTTTCACGCACTGTAAGAGTGATGCATTGGTTTATTCTACTGTGACGATCAGGGTGGCATCGATTTCCAGTCACTGTAATTTTTTTTGTGCGAGGAGATCTGCCTTTTGTTTTGCACACTGCCACTTTAATTTCACCCTGTGGTTGCACAGTGAAAGACAGAAACAATACTGTGTGGAAAGCAAGAGCATTTGGAGTCTGAGATGAATTTTAAACTGTCACTGCCGCTGACAGTGATGACAGTAAATGAGAGTGGAAAGTTGTTCAGGAGGCACAAACTGGCTCGCATCTCATTCTGAAAACCCTAATCACACGTTTAGTAAGCCAGTGAAACAAAAAGCTCATTTGAAGGCAGAAAACCCCACACTAAGACGGGGAAATATAGGGGCTAGAAAGAGAGAGAGAGAGAGAGAGAGAGAGAAAGAGAGAGAGGGAGACAGAGAGGGGGACAGAGAGAAGAAAAAAGAGAGAGAGAGAGAGAAAAGAGAAAGATAGCCTTTCACCAATTGTATGCATTCATATTATGAATCAGTAAGTGGGTATCTATTTGAAGCATGATTAAAATAGCTTTTTGACTGCAATATTTAACAGACACCACAGAAGCTGCCGTGATCGCTCACAGCTCTGGGTCTAAGAGAGAAAATGAATCTACAGTACGCTGTCCGCATATGGAGCACCCCTTAGGAAACACTGCTGGGGGAGATTAATGAGAAATTGAGTTATTTCCCCAAAGAGATGTGTTTTCTGTTATGGATACATTACCCTTTAGAAGACAGTCAATGGACACACTCTAACACACACA